>CAUYPK010053186.1:0-87604 GCA_963574355.1 Loris lydekkerianus | reverse complement strand
AAATCCTCAGTGGAAAATAACGAACCCGGGCTCGCGGGTAAAGCACCAGGGCTTTTGTAATTTATTAAATTTTAATTTTAATTTATTATTTTTCAAAAACTTTTTTAATAATCAATAATTAATTATTTTTTTTTTTTTTTTTTTTTTTTTTTTTGCAGTTTTGGCCGGGGCTGGGTTTGAACCCTCCACCTCCAGCATAGGGGGCCGCAGCCCTACTCCTTTGAGCCACAGGAGCTGTACAACTTTATCCATTCCTAATAAGGCCTTTCTACTGTAGTGCTAATACTGCATGGTTCTATAGGAAGCTAGAGAGAGCTTTCCGTGGACAAAGCAGCGTGTTGGAGACAGGGAACCCGGAAAGAGCTTGATTAGCCCCTTCCTTCAAGGAATGACAGTCTGACTGGGAGACAAGGCAGCTACATCTTCTGTGTAGACAAGAAGGTCATATGCTAGTCTCCTGAAGCCGCAGGTGACAGCATAACCCAAACGGCCGAAATGAGAAAGGGGAATAAATAAGATAGAATCTGCAAACTAGGTCGGGAATAGTACCCGGAACCTGCTTTTGTGAATCTCGGTATTAATTTTTCTATGAGCTATTATCTTTTAAGTAAAAGGAATTAATATAATTATTTTAAAAAGTCTTTCCTTTCTGTGATGATGGCATCCTCTTTCTGCCTTCGCTGGCTGTAACTGCCATGCAAAAAGTATTAGGACACTTGGCAACATTTGAAATTAACTGAGAATCCTTTGATTGATTTATGTGATTTTAATGTTTGGAGTTCAAAGGAATTAAATAATAAAGATTGCCAGAGGCAATTTCCTATTAGAAGGTAAAATTTATTTATTTATTTATTGATTGATTGATTGAGACAGAGTCTCACTTTGTCACCCTTGGTATAATGATATGGTGTTACAGTTCACAGCAACCTCAAACCCTTGGGCTCAGGGGATCCTCATGCCTCAGGCCTCCCAAGGAGCTGGGACTACAGGCACCGGCCACAACTCCCAGCTATTTTTAGAGACAAGGTCTTGCTCTGGGTCAGGATGGTCTCAAACTGGTGAGCTCAGGCGATCCACCCTCCTCGGCCTCCCAGGTGCTGGGATTAGAGGCTTAAGCCACTGCACCCAGCCTAAAATTTACTTTATAAGAGAAAAAAAACAATAAAATAGGAATATATAAATGATCATGATGCTTTCTGCTGCAGATGTGCATACCTAATTGTCTTTGCATTCTAGGTTACATTTCATTTTCTCTGAAGTACTTAAACAGTAATAAAGAAAATCCATCAGAATTTATGTTGGTCAATTTTCACGATACACTAATTCCCTAATATAACAACAACAACCTCTTCATATTCCATTCAGTTCTCACGATTCTACCAGGTAGGTGCTATCATCATCCCTACTTCACAGAAGAGAATTCAAACACGGAAAACATGATGTAATTTGTGTAAATTCATATAGCTGATAAGTGGTAGAGTCAAGATTCAACCCAAGAGTATAAGCCTGAGTACATTCATCTACTTGTCCTCTAGTAAATAACACTATCCAACAACTGGCTTTGAGTTTCCTGGTAATAATGCGTTGTGTTGGTATTTTCAAAGTGTTAGGCATTAGTTATAAGATGTAAAAAGTAACTAGAAATATATTCTACCTTGGTGAAATTTCTATGTAAGATAAAAAAGGAAATGAGAGTATGCTATCTGCTCCTTCCCAAGTTCACTACCAGTGACTGCTAGTAAGTAAGTGACAACTAAAAAGTGCACTTTCTGAGTATCACCTGCAGAGAAATGGTCCTTGCCTACTGGTGAAGATGGCCTGATACTGCAGCAAAAGGCAAAATTTGGCAAGTCTAAAAGACTAAGGGTTAAAATGTAAAATGACTTAATTAATATGCAACAATATTTCAGGCAGACTTTTGTCAGTGGTTTTTTTTTAGCTATGACGTCAAAAGCCCAAGTGACAAAAGAAAACAATAGATAAACTGGACTTCATCAAAATTAAAAACTACTGTACTTCAAAGGATGTCATCAAGAAAGTGAAAAGACAATGCATAGAATGAGAAAAATTATTTATAAATCATCTGTCTGAAAAGAGGCATAAATTCAGATGCTTAAGTGACACTTTAAATCTGTATATAAAGAACGATGGAAAAAATCCAATTTAAAGATGAGCTAAGGGTTTGAATAAACATTTCTCCAAAGAAGACATAAAAGTGGTAAATAAGCATATGAAACAGTGCCCGACATCATTCGTTATTAGGGAAATCCCAAATCACAATGAGATGTCACTTCACTACCAACAAAAGAGACAGACATTCATCTGTGTTGGCAAAGATGAGGAGAAACCGGAAGAAACCCTTCAACCTAGCTGGTGAGTTTATAAAATGGCACAAAACCACTTTGGAAAACATTTTGGCAATTCCTCCTCAACAGACACAACATAGGATCAGCACATGACCTAGCAATTTCACTACTAGGAAGAAAAATGAAAACATATGTCCACACACAGTCTTGAACGTGAATGTTCATAGTAGCATTATTCATGCAAGTCAGAAAGTAGAAACCCAAATACTCATGAACCGATGACTGGATAAATAAAAGGTAGAATATCTATGCGATGGAATATTACTGGCCTGGGAAAAGGAATGAAATGCTGACGCAGGCTACAGCATGGGTGAACCTTGAAATATTGTGCCGAGTGAAAGAAGTCAATCAAAAAAGACCACAGGCATATGAAATGCTTCCATTTGTACAAAAAATCCAGAATAGGCAAATCTATAGAGACAGAAAGTAGATGAGTAGTTGCCTGGGGCTGGTGGGTTGGGGTGAGGGAGGCTGGAAGGTGGCTCTACCAGGTGCAGGGCTTTTTTTGAGGGGGTGAAGAAAATGTTCTCAAGTTATAACTTGAAATGGGTAAATTTTGTGGTATGAAAAATATATCTCAATAAAGAATTTTTTTAATTTATTTATTTTTATTATTAAATCATAGCTGTGTACATTAGTGCAATCAAGGGGTACAATGTGCTGCTTTCATATACAATCTGAAGTATTCTCATCAAACTGTTCAGCGTGGCCTTCATGGGGGATTTTCTTAGTTACTGTATGTAGACAGTAAGCAGGTTTCATCAAAAGTCAATTCTTCAGAATCATCTCTCTAGATTGATACATTCATTTTTAGTTGATCTTTGTTATTCTTCCATGGAAAGTTAATTTATTTGCGAAGGTCATGTTCAAGATACGCTAGCATCCCCAGAGGAGTGAAAGGGTTAGAGTGGGAAAAGATGCCCTCATTTTCTCCATCCTGGATCCACTGAAAAAACTCGCAGTCTCAGCTCACCCAAGTCAATTCTTAGGAAGGCTGGAGAGTGCCCAGCCACGCCGTCTCCATCTTTCATATTACATGGTGGATACTTTCCAAAAAGCCCCCAGAAGACTCACTCCTGGGAGTAAGGTCTAGATTTAGCCCTGGTATCCGAAGTCTTGGTATATGTTTAAGGCAACTATATCCCAAATAATCCATAATATTTTCCCCATTCTTTCTGCACCAGGGTAAGCTCTTTCCCAACTGTGGTAAATCTTTGGTTGCTTTCATTCTCCATCTGAAGCCAAATCCTTGACATGCACTCAATTTCAGGAACACTGACGCTCTCCTTATCTCTAATCATCCCTCTCCCAAAGATGCTGGACATACAGGGGAGTCCTCGGCTGCTTCACGGGGTTTTCCTCAGAATGAGACAGGTCTCAAAGGACCATGACACAGCTCTGCCACATGCCACCATGGGCTCACCACCTCTCAAAAGATGCCCGCCAAATTCAGAAGAATGGGAGGGCAAACAAGCGCTTAGACGAGGCTTTTTAAGGAAAAAAAAAAATTGCCTGATGGATAATTTAAAGTTGATTTCCAGTGTTAAAAGTATAGCATGTATTCATTAGCTCTTTGTTGGCTTTTAACATCATCGATGAATCACAAAGTTTGCTCTCCAAGCTGCAGATCATGCCGTCTGCTGCTCTTCTCTTCAAGATGTGCAAATATTTGAAGTCACTCAGAAAGGTGCTGAATGATTCTTGCCAAACTGGCAGCCTACAAAATTCTACTTCAGGTGTTCAGGAGGTATTAATTTTAAGTGCAATGACATAAAATTATGTCATCTGAAAATCTTAAAAATATTTTTGGCACAACTAGGTCATAAGAAAGATAGAAAAATAATTCATTGCAAGCAACATAACCCTCAAAAAGTAGAATCAAGGCTAACAGGAATCTAGGTGAGCGGAAAGCCACAGAATGTTATTCCATGAACACAGAAATATGGCAATGAATGTACAATATTAAGAAAGGGCCATAATTAAGTCAATTAATAATGTTTACTTACTTTCATTTCTTCATTATGGCTTTATCCAAGCCCATATGCAAAATTAAACGATCAATCACCTACACCTACTAGGAGACTAATTCAGATATATATATATATATAAACTTTAAAAGATATATATATATATATATATATATATATATGTTAAAAGAAAGGCATCTGTAAAGAAATGTGGAATAACATAAATTATTTACAAAAATTTCAGGGAATAGATATTTGGGACATAATATTTATCTTGAAAAAAAATTATTTCACTTTGAAGGGTAAGCTTCAGCTATCAATCAAACCTTCCAAGCATCAGTGAACTGTCTTTCTCCTTTCCCATCTTCTTCATTTCTGCAGGATTCTTAGGGAGTATCATCCTCTAATCCAGGGGTTCTCAACCTTCCTACTGCCGCAGCCCTTTAATACAGTTCCTAGGGGTCGCGACCCACAGGGTGAGAACCGCTGCCCTCAGCCTTTGTCTCTCAGTAAAATCATTTTATGCCTTCATTGCTCACAGTGTAAATACCTTCTGACAATCTTTTCTCTATCAAGAGTGAAAATGTTACAAAAGGAATAGAGTGAACAACTTCATTGTTACTAGTGTGACTTACGTCTGCCTATATTTAAAATGCTCTGAGCTGGTTTTACACAACTTAAACTTAGGCAGTCATTCTTAATGAAATCTTGAGACTTATTTGGCTCCTGGAAATCAAGTGCTGTAAATCATTCAAAAGAAGTTTAATTTGTTTAAACTAAGATTGACTCAATACTGCTTTTCTAAATACATCAGTTTCTTAACTTCACGATAAAACTAGCAGGTTGAACAGTCGTTCTGCACTGGTCAGCTACCAGGTTTCACCAAGTCTGGCCTCAATTCAGCCTTTATAAATATTTTAATAGAAATGGGTTTTGAAGGTTCTGCTAAAAGTATTTCAAGATTCCTGAAGATATTTTGGGGGGGATTCAAAAATAAATACGATGACCAATGCATGTTAGTCTCACAAACCCATCTTCTCCTTCTCCACCCCCACCCCCCTCATCCACAAACAAAACCCTACCACCTTCTGTCTTCATTGGTTTTATTTATATTGATTTAAAACCAAGAGTCTTAACCTAGGATTCTTGCAGGCTTCTAGAGGTCTGAAAATCATCAAATTTGAACACAAAATTTTTAACATATTGTATTTGTATATTTTTCTGGTGAAAATATAGTGACTATGGCTTCCATCCAATTAATGTTTTTTTTCTTCCATATGTTAAGAACCACTAGTTTGAGGAAATAAGAGAAGTTCTGCTAAAGGAAGGAAGGACTCATGGAAAATTATTTTCTTATAGGGGGCTTCTTTACCCCGGTCCTTACCAGAACACATTGCATCTTATCAGGAGGAGAAATACCCTAAAAAATTTGGACCAACACAGGAACTGTAAATTTGGATGAACTTAGCTTTAGTTTTAGCATAACACTGTCCACTTAAGATTTTTGTCAAATATATTTATATATAATAACACATGCAATTATTTCTAAAATACCTAGAAAATTAATCTAATAGCTTTAACTCTTGAGTCTATACCAATCTATTAAGTGTTAAGATGTAGTTTTCCAACCAAGCCTTCAGGAAGACAAAGAAAGACACATTTAATTATAAGAACTTGGCTGTCATTGAGCGAGCGTTCATAAAACCACAGGAATGACTGGCTGTAGAAGTGGTGTGATTCTATTTGGACCTTAGAGAAAAGAACTAAATCATTCAGGACTTAGTCATTGCTTCCCTATGCATGGTTATTTCCCTGTAACTGATATAAATTTCTTTGAGAGAAATACAAGATGTCAGACCTATTTCTGACTGACCCACACTTAATTAGCAGCTGCTCAAAGTCACTCAGAAGAAAGGAACCACGTCCACTCCTGTTATTTATAAAAAAGCAGTTAGAAAGATGAACAAATAGACTTCTTTCTATATGGTATCATATATTAAGATTTTGTGATGTTTTCTTAAATGTCTCCTTTAATGTAAACATAATTCTGTTAAGCATACTAGACAGACAAAATTTTAGTTATAGAAAAACAAATCCTTCCATCTTGTTTAAATGGGCTCCTTCAGGAATACAATGGTATATTTCTCACAAAGCTTTGTGTTGTATATATTAAGTGCTGTGATCCTAGAATTCTTACATTGATTTTTCATATAAACTCTTAATGCCATTTTCCTATACATTTATATAAAATAAAAGCTCCCTCTAGTGGTTAAAGAAGCTTTGTTTTAGATTTGAATAGCTTCCCACACATTACCCATTATATCAGCAATTCTCAAACTTTTTGGTCTCAGAAGCTTTTGTTTATGTAGGTTACATTTATTTCTATTAACGATATTAGAAATTGCAATTGTAATTTTTTAAAAAATTAATTTATTTAAAAATAGTAAGAATAAATCCATTACATATTTAACATAAGTAACATTGCTATAAAAATATCTGTACTTCACAAAACAAAAAAAAAAATTGTAAGAACAGACATATTGTTTTATATTTTGCAAAGTTTTAATGTCTGTCTGAAAACATGATAGCTGCAGTTTCGTTAATGCCTCAGTATTAGATTTGTGGCAGTATGTTGAAATCAGGTTTTACACAGATATGTAGGTGGAAAAAGAATAAGTAATTTGATAGCCTTTTCAGATAATTGAAAAGGGGTGGGTATGTTTCTTTAATACTACACCAAAACTTGACAAGTAATAGTTCCTTAAAGGCTAGTTGCAATATGAAATCTGAAATCAGATTAATGTACTCTGTTCCACTAAAATTCATTAATCTGTCACATTAAATGCAGCTCTTACTAAGCATAACTTTTATCAACATGCATTAGTCATTTGGAAAACACTGCACTGAGTGCTTCAGATACTCCAAATGTTGACACATTTCTTCATCAAAAAATTACATTCATTAATATTACCACCCATTAGCAAAGTCTTTACATATTGGGAAGCTGTCACACTCACAATGCATATTCAAGTTTTCTAATACTTTTATGTGAAAGCCTGAATTTTATCATTGAAACCAAATAGTTTCTTCTTTTTCATAACTTTCCTTTTATTTATTTTTGAGAAAATGTACAGAAAATATTCAACTATGAATAGCAGTAGTTTGTCTGCCAGTTATTCTTTCAAGTCAACGTGATGGTCCATGAAAAAGTGGCTAGTTCAGCTAGCAACTCAAACAATCCACATGAGCTCCCCTGGGGACCCCCGTGCTTGAGTAGGCAGCAGAAGTGCTTTATGCAAACTTTCCATTTCAGGACATAGAATAGTAAAAAGAACATACTCGAAAGTTGAGATTTAATATTATTGATAATTTTTATTGCTTCATCAAGGACATTCTTAAATAAGACTTTCTCCTCCTCCTCCTTCTTCTCTCTCTTCTTCTCTTAATATGAATTCACAGCAGTGAAGAACGCAATCTGTTTATTGCCACTGCTCTGATTCATGCTAAGGGCACTAGCATTTTACTCATTACTGAGTTTTGCACCTTTGATGCAAATGTCAACATAGTGAAAGGGCAAACTATTATGATGGAGCTCCCTTGACAGTGATTAAAGTATTTCAGGAGTCCACAGACTGTACTGTAAGAGCCAGGGTTTATTTGAGACTAGCCTGAGCAAGAACAAAACCCTATCACAACTAAAAAAGAAAGAAAGAAAGAAAGAAAAAGAAAGAAAGAAAGAAAGAAAGAAAGAAAGAAAGAAAGAAAGAAAGAAAGAAAGAATAACTAGGTGGGTGTTGTGGTGCACACCTGTGGTCCCAGCTACTCAGGAGGCTGAGGCAAGAGGATTGGTTAAGCCCAAGAGTTTGAGGCTACTGTGAGCTATTATGCCACTGTACTCTACCCATGGTGAGAGAGTGAGACTCTGTCACACACACAAAAAAAGAAGAAGAATTTATATTGGACTATAAGTTGAAATGCAAGATCAGTTAATTGGCTTTTTGAATTACTAGCCATAGATATCACTAAAGCTTAGAAAGTCCATGGTCATATGGTTTCTGTGCAATTCCCACTGCACTATGCCTTTAAGAAAATGCTTTAAGTTCTGTGATTCTTAACCTGAATGTAATTTTTTAAATAATTATGACTAACAGAAAATATTGAACAGACCCATCTATATTCTGTAAGAGCCCAAATAACATCCCAGCTTTTTTTAGGTGTGTGTGTGGGGGCGGAGGAAGGTTCATTCAGAGACTATTTAAGGCAAAGCTTCTGTCAGGAATGTATTTGTATGGTCCAGAAGCAAAGAATTTTATCACTGGATTACAAATACTGTATAATTTTGACCTAAAATACATCTCACAGGCAATTTTATATTCTGACATTACTAGTTTACATCTCAGAGTCAGTTTTGTATTACAACATTTACTAGAAACATAGCTATTTTAGTGCCCGATATGATGTTGATAATACTTTTTGAAGGGAGTGTTTCTATATTCTAGCTGTGAGTTGTTATCCATCAATGCACTTAATAGACTAAAAACACTCTCAACATTACACAGGTTAGGAAGAAAAAGGAGGTACACGTGGAGCTCCCTGAGACACGGGTGTGGCTGCTATAAAAAGAGCTACATTTGAAAGATGCTTTCAAAGTACATAAGTTAAATAAGGTGTAATAAGTGCTTTATAATCCAAGAATCCAATAAGTTTAATAAAATGAGTGAGAATCTCATAAATCTTACCTGTTTCTGAATTAGCTAGAAATCTTAATCACCAAGAGAAGCCCCAAATACTACCTGTATCCTACTTAAGAAACATAATAGGACATAAGATTTATGTGTCAAATTTAGCATTTTCTTATTCTTTCTGAATTTTTTTTTATCACCACAGTATAATTGGTAGCAGCAACTGGTGCAGGCTCGCAGGGAATCATGCCCAGTTAACCACAGTAGCAAGGGCAGCAGGAACAGCATCTTGCAATCTTCGGTCAGGCTAGGACTCCCAAGTATTGATTACAGAAAAGGTGGATTGAGCTTCCTTTATCATTAATACAGAAGGACAAAAGCCTCCTACTGTGAAATTGCAGCTTACAGACTTTGTGAACACTGAGAAGAAAATCCAAACTTTGGAATTCCTAAATCCTTATTATATTATGGCTCATGAGACTACCCAGGGTAGGTTTGCCAGGACATATTCTCAGTCATTACTCATTATACGAGTGGTTGAATAGTAAAAACATATTTCTCTTTTCCTTGTGAGAACAACATAGGATGCCACATTTATATATCACAAGTAGTCCTACTCTTTTTTTATTTTATTTTATTTTTTTTTTAACCTCGTTATTTTCTAAAAATTACACAGGGGTTTTTAAGAACTATGATAAAGCCCTGTTGTTGTTTTCTTTAATATGAAATGCCTAAGAATTTTATCATTGTATTAAAAATTAATATAAAACTAGGATAAAAATTAGGTTCATTGATATTGGTCTAAAATAAGTTTTGGAGCAACGGTGATAAAAGATAAATTTGGTATGGCAGCATATGTAAAATAAAGCATAGCCTGCAACTTCTGTTTCTTCTCTCTTTGTAGGTAAGGGGTGGAATGATTTGCATTTAAATTTTAAAACTGGATGCATTGGCATTTACTAGTGACATGTGGTTTGATTTCTTTTACTAGATAATAAAATATTGATAGCAACATATCTAAAAAATTTGGAATATCACTTTAATTTAATGTGAGGTGAATTCAAATTTATTTCCAAAGATATTCTTGTTTGCCAGTTTTATATTTTTTTCAGTTGAAAAGATTTGAAAATTTTGACTCTGTCTATACATACAATATTTCTCAAATTTATGAGATAATTAACCAATGTGCAATATTAAAATTGATGTAGTAAAAATTTAATGAGTGAGTCATATAATGAATGCTTAAAAGTGATTGCTTTAGAAAGCTGATAACAATATATTAATTTGGGAGGAAATTTTTTATACATTGGCATTGCTCAGAGAGAGAAAATAAGCATTATAATTAATAGGACATTCTTTATTTAAAAAAAAAATAGAAAAGGAACATAGCAAATGCCTATTAAACTTTTTAAGACTAAACTGAATTTTTAAAAATTCTCTCTAGAGTATACGTCTCAAACTTAATATTCTTATTTTCATTTGATTCCCCCATATAGCAGAAAGTGGTCTAGTTTAATAGATGGCTCACTGAACATTTATGTGCAGGAAATAATAGTTCCCTCACTGTTAGAGGTGTAGCTCTGTGAAGTGCCTCTCACCCTCTGAACTGCCCCAGCGCCCAGCACAAGGAAGAGGCAGAGCCAGGTAGGGAGAAGTGAGTGAAAACAAAGGCTAGAGAGATGATTTTCCTGACAGCTGCTCTTTGCATGCCAACAAAATTCCAGAAGGTTCCTAGACACATTCCTGCCTCTGGGTAGCTGAGGCCCAGCGCTCCTTGATGACCAGGTGTTCTCAGAATCAGGCAGGTGAGACACAGGGAAGGATGATCTCCTCCCTTCCCTTCAGACTAGGCACCAGGGGGCAGAAACGGGAACTTATTGCACAATCCTTGGTACTTAAACTGTAGTGAACATCATATTGATCTGGAATGTGGTTAACAACACAACACACAGAGTCTCATCTCTAGAGATTCAGATTTAGAAGAGGCAGGGCCTAGGCCAGGAAGCTGACCTTTAAAAATAAACTAGGAGATGATGTTGAAGGGGGTTTCTTTGGCCATACTACAAATAATCTTTTCCCAAAATACATATAAGGACTAGGGGACATAAGGTCCCTAAAAGAGGGATACATATGCTTGAATAGCTGCAACTTTTAAGATACTTAAAATATAAGTAAAGTTGTCCAAGAAATAGATATAAACAGTAACAGGTAAAAATTTTGACTTGTCAATAAAAACACATCAATTCTAAAAATTACCCAGGACATTGAATTAAGTAGTAATCTCAGGTTGAAAATATTAAATATCTTTTGACATTAAACAGTTTCTTTTTTAATACAAGAAATAAAACACTGAAAAGTATAGTACTGCATCTGTCTTTGACCAAGATTGTTTCACATTTTGAGCAGAGAATTAAGTTTGCACTAAACGTTGCCTGCCAGGGCTCTTTTCCAATTTCTGTTCCATAAATATAGTATAGAAAAAAAGTCTCTATTTATTTATACTCTCAAACATGCCTTTCATCGAGGTCTTAATGATAATGGGCAAAGAAGGAGACCTCTGAGTCAATGGAAGACAGAAGCAAACTTGTTCCCTCCAACGTTTTCTATTAGACAAGAAAATTATAAATTTATGAGGGCGTAGTGGGGGAAAAAAATCAAAGCGACAGTTCTCACAGAATACTTAGGTTTAAATTCAAATCAAAATTCTCAAACCTAAAATAGTTGTCAAGTTTTAAAGTCCCAGGTAGGTGGCAAGTTCCTTGGGGGATGCAGAGTACATCTATTTTTTTTTTTTTTTTTAATGTAATAGCTATTCAATAAATGAATGAAAAATGTGCCCTTACTATATGTCAATGGTCAGGAAAAGGAAGTTATATGCAAAAATGTTTGGAGCTCCAGATTTTTTTTTAAAAGAGCTATGAGAAATCAAGTATCTGCAAGTTACTTAAGGACTCCAGCAAAAGGAACTTCTGCTGAAATGGCATTTTAAGTTCTCAAATTCAGTTGGATTAGAAGCAAAAAAAAAAAAAAAAAAAAAATTTAAATGCTTTTTGTGGAAGAGAAAATTTTATTTACTCACAAAATAGGTTTTTTCCCTGCTAGACATGAATGAAATCTATTTTTTCAGGCCCTTTGCATACAGATGGGGCCTTGAGCACCACAAATGTTTGCTGTATACAGACGCTCCTTGACTTACCACCTGATAAACCCTCATAAGTTTTTCACTTTCACAGCTTTGTAAAGTTGAAAAAATATGAACCTTTATAGGCAGAAGGTTCTACCCTCTCTACATGTTCATTTAATAACGTTACATATGTTTAATTAATACTACATTCCTTCATGATTTTCAGTGACAGGAAAGGTTAACAGAATTTTTCATCCACTACCACACAGAGAGAATCACTTATGGCCTCAAAATCCCCTGGAAAAGAAAATAGATTGGCACTTTTCTAGTTTAGTTCTACATTATGAATGTTCCACTAGGTTAAGTATGCTCGTATAGCCTAAGTCATCAAGATGAAATGTTCAGGGTCTACAATAAATACATGAAAGAAACAAAGAAACAGAACTGTAAGTTTTATTTATTGAAACAAACACTGCCGAACAATCAGACAAGAATGCAAAATTGTATATACCACGCTGTTAATCACAGCACTGTTTATAATGATAAAAATCAAAGCCAAATCAAAACAACAAAAATATCTGTATGTTCATTACTAGGGAAGTGGTTAACCAAGATGTATAACTTTCAAATAATTAAATCCTATACAATTCTGACCTTTGTTTATGAATATAGAAAGAGATCTATGATGTTTTGATGAAAAAGTGATATTTAAGAATGTTTCCATTTTTTATTTGTCTTATTATGTACTTGGAGAACATATACCACTAAACTGAGTGGTTATTTCAGAGTGGAAAGATTATGGGTGATTCAAATTATTCTCTATGCTTTTCTATAATTTCTCCTATAATTTAAAAATAAATCTATCTTAAAAATTGCTACCACTTCAAAGGAAATTTCAAGCAAAATATTTTCCATTGCCATAACTAAATCAATGCATAATTTACTAGGTAGTTCAGTATTTGAGTCATTTTATTTTCAATTCAGCATTCTGCTTTGGATATTGATAGTTATTTTGGCTTTGACACCAAAGTAATGTTCTCTATAGCACTTAAAAATAGTAGATTCACTTTTCCAATGAGGTGAGCTCTACCCAGAATATTCTTTTCTTTCCCTTCCTCTAGCTGAATTTGGTCCAAACTAATCCATATATTTAGATTAATACAAAATACCCCCCAATAGTTTAATTTCTTGTTAATATGTTTGCAAATGAACAGAATCTATTGTAACCTTTGGTCAAAATGATGTATAAGAATAATGGAAAGAGTTTTACATTTTGAAAACAAACTAATGTAAACTATTTTAGAAAGTTAAAAATAGAGGCTTGTCTAAAGTTTCAAAAAATGTACTGAAACAAATGGATGTCCAAATGTAAAATTGAAAAGCAAAAATCAATGACCTATACCTCATGCCATATGGAAAGTATTTAGATCTAAAAAGAAGTGCAAACTTTTTATATTTATATACTTTGTACTTATAAAAGCTAAAATCATAACAACAAAACACAGGAGAAGATCACTGAGATAGACAAAGATTTTTTTTTAGACCAGATATAATAAATATAAAAATTTTTAAAAGAAAACTGATAAATTGAACTTCATTGAAGTTGTAACTTCTGGTCTTCATAAAATATCATTAAGAAAATTAAAAGGCAGTCTGAGCGCAGTGGTTCACACCTGTAATACCATCATTTTGAGAAGCTGAGGCAGGAGGATCGCTTGAGGCCAGCAGTTCGAGACCAACTTAAGCAACATAGCAAGACTATCTCTCTACAAAAAATAGAAAAATTAGCTGGAAATGGTGATGGGCACCTGTAGTCCTAGCTTCTCAGGAGGCTGAGGCAGGAGAAATGCTTAAGCCCAGGAGTCTGAGTTTGTAGCAGTGAACTATAAAGATGCCACTATAGTCTAGGCAACAGAGCAAGATCCTGTAAGAAGGGAAGGGAAGGGAAGGAAAAGATAAGAAAACAGAAAAGAGAAAAGAAAGGAGGGAAGGGGAGGAGAGGAGAGAAGAAAAGAAAAGGAAAGGAAAAAGGAAAAGTAAAGAAAGAAAAGAAAAAAGACCCTGAAAAATTCCATTCCATTCCATAAAAATGTATACATATGCATTTAAAATATGGATACACACTGCCCAGTTACCTGTCAGAATTCTAAATTCAACACGTGCCTGGATGTGGATTTATTTTCATTTCTCCTTTGGACAAGAGGAAGCTCTAAACATTTTTGGTTTTGATGTCAGAAAATTCTGGTTCTTTGACTTTTCAAGTGTTGCTTGAGTCTTAGTATTTTTAAGTTGAGGATAATCTCTCTCTCTTTGTTTTGACTATTAATTGATAGGCCCACATGATAACTTTTAAGTGTTTATTTAGACTTGAATATTCTGATGAGAGTAGGTATGGACTGTATCCAGTTTAAAATGCCAGCATAGCTGAGCACTGTGACACACTCCTGTAGTCCCGGCCACATGGGCGGCTGAGGTGGGAGGATCACTGGAGTCCTTAAGTGGGTGATGAGAAAATGAGACCTCATGTGCTCAGAAAGTGCTTGGAGCACCCAGTAAGAAGTTGGGACATACACTTAGAATCTTTAAGGAATACATAATATAGCTCCCTTTACAATGTGTTTAGTTTGGGTAATGCAAGATGGCACCCATATCTGTGGGTTAGCAGGAAGTAGTTATGTGGTGGGGTGAAAGGGTAAGCAGCAGAGTTTGTGTCTGTAGCAAAAAACATGAAAACAGTTTGAGCATCACTGCGCTTTAGTCTGTGTTGGGTTATCTATGTTCCTGGGAAAGACGGCTCCTGCCACTTGCCTTGACTACTGGCTCTCTACCAGAACAGAGCTCAGATTACCTTGAGGCTCTTTAAATATTTATTGAGCATCTGTTAGAGACCATTGACATCCGTTACCTCAACCCTGCCCTGCTCTGGTATTGTGATGGGAAGACTGTCAGTCCCTATTTTACATATGTGGAGATTTAGGGGCAAAGAAGTTAAGTGATTTCTATAAGATGTTAAGTCACAAATTTTGAGTCAGTCAGAATTTGAACCCAAGATTTCTGACAGCTAGGTACCATACTTCCCACCCTCCACTAGGTGCTGTATGAGGGAGCCAAACACATTCTTTAACCGTGGTCTAAGAAAATGTGTTGGCATTTGGTAGGAACTCAGGAGTCCAGAACATTTCATTAATGATGGGGGATGATGTGTCTAGTTGTTTAATGCTAATTTCAGTAGCCTGAGTTATTCACCCTGGGAGAGTTTTCTCCCTCCTTTACCACCCTTCTGAAGTTGCTCCTACGCAGAAACTCTTAGTGGAACATATTCCACACAGCTTTGTGAATCAATGCTTATTAAGTAGTACCTTTAAAGTAATGCTTTGTACATAAATATTCAGCAAATGTGATCTTTTATTTGCTCTCTCTTCAAAATGAAATAGTTGCAAGTGTTGCTAATAAAATACAAAAAATTTATCTAGTAAAAAAAAAAAAGAAAGAAAGAAAGAAAGAAAGGCAAGTCACACTAGGAAAAAAGATTTCCAGTATGTATAATGGCAAAAGCCCTGTATCCAGAAGAAAAACATTCTTAAAGCCGAATAATAAAAATAAAATAAATCCCACTAAAAATGGCCAAAAGAATTTAACCAATACATCGTTAAATAACATATACTCATTGTCAATTAAACACAGGAAAAGATTTTTGATGCTAGTCATCAGGGAAATGAAACTTAAAATCACCATGAAAGATCAGCTTCCAGTCATTACCAAGGTAAACATGAAAACAACAACAACTATGACAAACTGACAATCACAAAATTTGAAGATGATGTGGATGAAAGATTCAATTCTCATATGTTTCTGGTGGGAGGACAGTTACACTGGAGAACACTTGGGCAGTCTTAAAAAGACATGCACGGAACCTGGGATCCAGCAATTCTAGTGCTAGGTATTTCCTCACAGTAAATAAAAATATGTACACAAAAAGACTTGTACAAGAATGTTTACAGTAGCTTAGTTCATAATAACTGCAAATAATTGACCCCAATATCCAACAACAGGTGAATGGATAAGCAATTGTGGTATATCCATACAACTGGCCACTATCTAGTGATGAAAGAAATGAATTAATGATAAACACAACAAGCAGGATGAATTTAAACATAAATTATGTAGAGCAAATATAGGCTGTATAGTTTCTTTTATATCAAGCTCTAGAACAGGTAACACTAATCGATAGTGATAAAGATTGTATCAATAGTTTATAGGGAAGAAGGTGGTAGGAATTACCTGCAAATACACATTGGGGGACTTTCTGGAGAGATGGAAAAATGTCCAATATCTGGATTGTGGTGGCTGTTAAATGATACATAGAATTGTTAAAAACTCACCAAAGGTATACTTAAAATGTGTGCATTTTATTTTATGTAAATTAAGTATCAATCAAGTACTAGAAATAGACGCTTGGCTATTTCCTCGCATCAAAATCACCTAGTGGGCATTTGGGGCTGATGCCTCTGGAATTTACACTCCTAACAAGTTCTCAGGTGATGCTGATGTTGCTGGTCCACTTTAAGCACCGTTACCTGAGAGGTACACAGAAAAGATTCCCAGCATGAGATATATTAGACAGCAGAATTCAGCTGTAGCAAGATAGCCCTTCTGCAATACAGAGCAAACATTAACATTGAAATCCACACACATTCCTCTCTATCTAATGGGAATGAAGGTTAGCAGTTTGAGTAATTTCCTACAAAAATAAAAATAAGCTTTTTATTTGCTTCCATAGGCATAAGTCCCTGAAATTCATAGAGAGTTGGCAAATCCCCTGAAATTAAAGACCATTTTTTTTTTTTTTTATATGTAGGCTCCTTTTTTCCCTGCTCTGGAGAGAGGGCCACATTTTCATCAAATGTTTAAGTGAATATGATTTAAAAAGATGAAGAAGGACTAAAATAACTTCCTGAGTATCCTTTTAGCTTTAAATTTTCATTTACATCTGTTTTCTTCATAGATAAACAGTAGGTGCACATGAAAGCTTACAACTTCATTTTTTATTTATGCTAAGGACTCAGAAGTTTTAGATTTAAGACTTGGCATGAATATTATGTAGGTCACTAACTGGGAAGAAGAATGAATAAGGACCTGCCACTGAAATAGTAACAAGGGAAGAGAGAGCAACTCAGAGTGGCAAGACACAAGTGTAATTTTTCTCAAGAAACATTAAAATTAAGACTTTAATTTTATGTGATTAAACCTGCACCATTCCCCACAATGCCTGGTTTAGATGTAATTAAATGAACAAATATTAATGTAAAATGAATAACTATATTCTGTGGCTTGGATGACACATGACAACAGAGCATTTGTTAATACAGTATAAGAGCATTTTTTATCTGTGCAAATAAATTTTCACATGTAGAATATGTACACATTGCATATGGGTAGGATTATTATAAAAACATTTTAACAGAACATGGCATTCCACTTATTCATCTACTACAATTCCCTTTATTTCTTACAAAAATAAGAGATGCATTTTCAGTCTTCTGCTTTATCTGGTCTATACCCTCAACACGTTTCAGGGGTCATTGTAGTGTCTCCACAAACTCCCGGAAACCTGTTACATTCAATTATTTTCATAAAATAGAAACAATAGAGTTTAACCATCAAAAGATTTAGTAAACAAATTTAGCACATGTACTTCATAATAAATAAATTAAAAGCCTTCTCCAAATACGTAATTCACTGACTGATGCATAGAAAACGATTTGACTAAAATATGACGACCCCTACTAATTTCTTGATGCTCTGTTTTATGAAAAGATCTGAGTTTTCTTTTTCTACATGCGTTTCAACAGGTTATAGACTTGCACAGCTCATCGTCTAGATATCTTATTATCTACGTCGTCCAGATATGTACATCAAGCACTTTCGGGAGACACACACAGATTTTCTCTTATCTGGACTTTGTTTTCTCCCCTACTTTAACATCTTTGCATAAAATCACCTTGCAGCACGACATTCTTTTCTCTCTCTTCTTGTCTGAGCTGCTGCTAACAGCTTTTAATTCAGGAAGTCTATCTCCTAGTTTACTGCCTCACTGGTTTCAGCTCAATTGTTTCTCCAGCCAGCAGAGCATTACACTTCTCCTGAAGGTCACCGCAGGCTGCCAAGGCTTTGAAAACAGACCATCTTTTCATTCACGCTGCAGTCTAACCCCGCAGTGCCATTAGGAGAAATGGAAGCAGGCATGTGACTTTTTCTATCAACAATTATTGAATTTATTGTCATATAATGTGAATTAAAGTATCAGTGAGTGAGGGTCCTTCTTCATAATGCCACCTTTCCTTCAAGGCCAACAGAAATTATTTTTGTATTTTAGTAGTTTGCTTATGTACCGATGATAATTTGTATAAATTATACCAAAATGTCATCTGCTTTTGGAATTTACTCTTCCAACCATATCACTACCAGTTGCAATAAACCAATGATGCAGGAAGCAGCCCCGATCTAAGGACACTCATAAAATGAACACCACATTGGCCATCTGTTGGAGGAGGGATGGCGGTAAATGTAATGTGGGCCTGGAACATATCCAGTATTGTTTATTCTGTCACTTATCAGACGAGCACTGAAATGAAATTGATGACTTTTTAATTTCAAGGGGACTAGAAGTGAAGAGCAGGGAAGGGAGATGATTCCAGATAAATCCAAAACTGTTCATGTGACAACTTGATCCAAAAAATGAAAAAAATACTAATAAAAGCAGATGATCTCAGAGGAAGAACCTACATTATACTTGCCCCATATTTATATTACTAAGCTAACAGAAATGCACTTAAATATTGCTTATAGGTTTTGTAGTTGAGTTTGCTAGATGAATAAATGAACTGCATTATCAGCACAACTTATTTCTAAGATTTCAGAGGCAAGAACAATTTTTTCAATATTTTAGGTATATTTTCTGTATTTTCTATTATTTTATATGCCAGTGTTTCAGGTTAGCGTATATGAAAGAGATGAGCAGTGAATCATGAGGTTTTTTTGTTTGGTTGATCATTGTTATTTTTAAGTTCTAGAGCCATGAAATTGTTACATAGCAGTTACATGGTTAGTCTGGGAAATAAAATGACATTTATGTCTTCAGAAAAAATTATTCCAATGTGTTTTAATGGGAAAGTCACTGCCTGATTCAAAAATCTGATTTAACATCTTAGATTTTCCAGTTATGAATGAGGTGACTTTGTGTAAGTAATTTAAGTTCCCCGATTCTCAGTTTCTTTCAAATGCAAAAATTTCAAATGCAGATTTTATGCCTGACATCTCTGCAAATGCTAAGTCACCATGAAAATATAAATAATTTTATTTTCAGTTTTGTTAAGTGCAGGTTTATCGTGGAGCAAATGCCCTCAGGATTTGTCATGTTCTCACTTAGAAGTGTCCTATTCCTTCCCAGGTGATCTCTTCCTGCCTCACTCTCAAGGACAATCTTCAATACATTTGGGATAAACTGGAGCATGTGGTTTCCTTACAGACCTCCCTTAAGAATGGAGGTGCTAACTGAAATGCAAAAGAGTTCTATAACAGTGTTAAAAGCACAATGAGATAAACATTCTTTCTACAGGATTTAGGGCAATTGGGATATGATACTTGAATAGCATATTGTGATGTTTTTGATTACTTTAGGTTTAATGAAAAAGAAATTTCAGGCATCCCCTCTGTTCATTTAACAGACATTCACGGAGTACCTATAGTGTAAGGCTAGGTACCTATGTAGGTAGGAACAAAGGTGACATGGTGCCTGCCTTTGTGGAACACACTCTTTAGTTGGGGACACCAACGTCAGGTAAACTACAATCTTCACAAATTATCCTAAGGGTTGTGAAGATAACAGAGTAACGGGTGGGTAGCCTGGTGGGAAAAAGTCATGGGGGGAGGTATCTTGCTCTAGATAGGGTAGCTAATGATCTGACTATCATATCATCAAAACATTAAAATTTGCACATCAAGAGAATACAGGATATCCTCATTAATATCACGGAAATGCTCAAAGTAGGTTACTTTATTAGGTAAACTGAATTTTTCTCCATTTGAAAGCTTGAATTATCAGCTTCTACGCATACATGTAACTGGCGCCAAGTTAAGACCACTGCAGTGTGAGCAGATGCCACCCAAGTTCCCCCACCCTGACCTGCCAAGGCTTATTAATCTCCACCGTTTAACACCTTGCTATTCATGGCTCCCATCCCGGGGAGTGAACTGTATTCTCCCTCTACTTTGAGTCTGGCCCATAACATAAGGTGACCGATTAGGAAAAGCTTTAATGTCTACATTAGCTAAATGCATAGGTCAGATGTTTTTAAAAGTTCTTAGCAATGCTTCAACTCAGCTTCAGCCCTTTCTTCATTGATTCCAATATCCATGCAGCTTACTTTCTGATTTATCTACCAACTCTTCATTGGATTGTTCAAATTGCTATTTTTCTCCTCTTCACATGTAGTCTCAAGGATTTAATCTCAGACTCTTAGAGCAGATTTATTTATTTATTTATTTATTTTTATTTTTATTTTTTTTTTGCTGTTTCTGGCCTGGGCTGGGTTTGAACCCACCACCTCTGGCATATGAGGCTGGCACCCTACCCCTTTGAGCCATAGGCACCACCCGAGATTTTTTTTTTTTTTTTTTTTAAGTAAGCTGCTGACAACAAAAAGTTGCCCTGGGCAAAATTATAATAGTAAAATATAGGTCACTGATTCTGCCCACCAAGGCTCTGTGCACCATTATTCCCTATTTCTATATTCAAATATATTCTCTTAAATTGCTTTCCTTCAAGCTCTGTATAACTACCTGAATCCTATCTCTATCTCCCTCTTACAAGTTTTATCCTAAGCTTCGGATATCCAGCATCATGGTTACAAACAAGGGCACTGGGGTCAGCAGACTTGAGCCTTGACCTTGTACTCCCTGGGGGATCATGGGCAAGGAAATGAACCTCTTGGAGAAACAGAAGCACTTACCTCATGGAGCTGTTATGAGGACTAGCCAAAACATATAAGTTACCCAGCACCATGCTTAAACCAAGGAAGTGCTCAATACCTAATAACTATTATATAATTCCATAATCCTTTTCTAAGAATGACTAAAACATCACTTTTGCCAGCTCCTGTCAGTCCAAGGGGAAACAAGACACAGGTAGTCCATCATCTTGGCAGTCTTTTGTTTGTTTTGCTTTGTTAATTGATCGGTTAAAAAGAAAAAAAAAAAAATTAGCCTTCCCAGACATATAGATTAAATCCAATTCCCTATTTATGTAGCTTCTATTAAATGTGATACTCATATATCTCTGATGTTACTCATATATCTCTGATGATGTTACATATTCCAACCTCACAGAGAAAATAAGAACTCGATCCGTTTAATTTTTCTAAACTTAATACCTTTCCTTTGGATTATCCGATTTACATGCACCATTATGTAACTCTTGCCAGTTAGATCCCTCTTCTCCTTTGGGTTCAATGATTTTATTGCTGAGAGTGATTCCACAGACAAATACAGCTTAAGAGAATGATTTGTACCTTGAAGTTTTTTGTAAACTTGACTCACATATAGTACAGCCTCTAGTTACCAGCTGTCACTGCTATTTTCAGAGTCTGTCTATGGTTATGACTATGTTGAAGCCATTGTGAAAGCCACTTCCAAAGTCTTAGTTAAAAGACAATGTCTTTGTCTCATTATTTATTTATTTATTTATTTATTTTATTTATTTATTTATTTATTTATTATTAAATCATAGCTGCGTACATTGATGTGATCATGGGGCATCATACACTAGCTTCATAGACCATTTGACACATTTACATCCCAATAGTCAACATAGCCTTCCTGGCATTTTTTGTCTTATTTTTTAAACTTATTTCCTTCTCTCTTTTGTTACCCTGAGTACACAGCTTAATGTTATTTTTCCCATAGATGATTATACATCTTGCTTTTACACTTAACAGTTATTTGGGATGTCCTTCATATTTTAATTTAAAGTCCACTTTATTCCTTCTTATGGTTGAATAATATTCAACCGTACAAATGAATATACTTTATTTCATCAGTTCTTATTGATCAGACATTTAGGTTTTTCCCCATTTATTGCTATTACAAGCAATATTGCAATAAACATATTTCAGTTCCTTTGAAATATGTGTGAAAGGGTTACAGTAATAACTGGATTTCTTTTCTTTTCTTTTTTTTTTTTTTTGAGACAGTGTCTTGCTTTGTCACCTGGGTAGAGAGCTGTGGCATCATTGCTCACAGCAATCTCAGCCTCCTGGGCTCAAACGACCTTCTTGCCTCAGCCTCCCAAGTAGCTAGGACTACAGGTGCCCACCACAATGCCCACTATTTTTGGAGACAGAGTCTTTCTCTTGCTCAGGTTGGTCTCAAACTTGGGAACTCAAGCAATCCACCTGCCTCGGTCTCCCAGAGTGCTAGGATTACTGGCATGAGCCACTGAGCCCAGCCATAATAATCATTTTTTGAAAGAATGAATCAACAAATGAATATAATTAATCTGGGCTCCATCTACACACTAACTGAAACTTTAGGAACTTTACCCAACAACTATTAGTCTCTGTCCCTCCTCTTATGCAAAACCCTTCACCCCCACCTAGTAGCCCTGTGAAGATTAAAAATGTAAAGTACGTGGCACAGTGCCTGCTTACTGCTCCATCTCTATGGAAAACTAGTTGCTGTTTCATTAAACTACCATACTTAGAATTTTTTGTCCTTTTTTCCTTTTAATTTTTTCTTCGTTGGCACCAAGATAGATTTTCTCAGAGCCTTTCTCAATTAACATGGGTAGAGACAACAGCTCTGCCTCTCAGCTCTAGTCTTTATCTTTCTGTTTGGACTCAGCAGTTCTGGCCCAGGTTAGTGCCCTCTGCTTTCCACATCCCCTCCAAGACTGTAAGCAGAGGATATTGGGGACTCTGCTCCATTGCTCCTCTCAATGGTTGCTGCAAATCCTGCAAGTTCAGAGCTGAGTAAGATCTTTCAAAATATATCTACTAGAAGAACAGCATAAAATTAACATTAAGGCAATATAAAATCCTTTTCAAAGTTCGGGACAACATGCAATGTTTTAGTGAGAAGTACATGTTGATGTAGCTTTCTACACACAGACACGTGCATATCTATGTCTGGCATTTGTTGATCTGATTGTTGGCAATTGTCTACATCCCAGGATAAAGAAAAGTAGAGAAAAATAGGGAACACCTGGCACTTTTGGGTCACTTAATACTGTTAACAACTTGGGTTACTTGAAGAACAATCTTTCATATTAATGATTAAAACAGTTCTTATAATAAACAGAAAAAGCTACTCTTTTCTTAAAATCACTGCTGAATTTTTTTTTTGTTCTAGTATATAATTTTTTTTAATTTATGTTTCAGAGTATACAAACTTGCCCCTAATAGCATGTTCAATTCTTGTTAGTAGCATTAACTACAACTAATAGAATTGTTAGCCATTTCAGAATTTCTATCACCAAAGGCAGTAAAGGAAAACTCTCTGTAAATGTATTTCCTGTGCAACCAAAAACTAAATGTGGTTTTAAAGTAGAAAAATAATGTGTCTTGGTGAATGTGTATATATTTTCAATTTGTTTTACTCTAACCCTTGAAATAAATAAATCTATAGTGGTCAACTGGCTTCAGAGCAACTTAACCTTAATTTTGAGATCACACTAAAAATACTGTCTGAAGAACCTTCCCTAATCAAGTTGAAAGAGACAGATGGGCCTGCTTTTTCCTTGCACTGTGTTTATGGTTACATCTACATTTGCTCATATAACACGTTAAAAAAAATCAGCTGCAGAACTGACATCAGAGAAAGTGATTCTAAATTCTAAATATATATTCTAAATTCAAAAAGGCAACAGTGCAGCCTATCAATTCCCTGTTGATAATGACCAAAAGCCATTTCAGCATCAGTAATAAATGTAAAGACACCTATTTGTGAAAGAACAAGGATCTTAGAGGTCATTTCTATATAGAAGCTGCTAAGGTAGTGCTTGAGAAAATTCCTTGTATCTTATTTCCCTCTTTGCCATCTGTAATCCCCAATCTCTGAATGTTTATTTGGCTTACTCACTAAAAAGACTAGAAATGCTACTGAAATATAGTAAGTCTTGGTACCTAATGGCATAGACGGTATGAAACTTCCCAAATATCTGCTGTTCCTCCCTGGGGGAGAATGATGTTTTCTTGCCTCATCAGTGAGAGACTTGGGCAGAGGAATTGATTTGGCTAACACAATGAACACGGTGATCTGTGCACTTCGAGGGGTAGGCTTTGAGATACAACGCATCCTCCACAGCAATCTCTTCTCCATGTGTTCAAGATCAGCAAGGTTCCCAGTAAATGCTCCTAGGATGGTTGGGGTCACAAAGGCCACACAACTTGGAGCAGAGTCCCCAACTTGCAATGGACACACAGTGGGAGGGAGAAATGAATGTTTGAGGTTTTAAGCCATTGAGACTGGTCATCTGTTACCTTAGAATAATGCATCCGATTCCTAACAAACATGGTATGGAGCTGCACACCAGAATGAAGAGGGGCTTTTTTACCTAGAAGGCATGAGGGGGAAAAAAAGTACGGCAGGATTATGATTGGGATTAGAGAAATATAGCAGTTGTGTGAAACTACCTGGCTCACAGCTAATGATACGTGAAACTATTAAGAGGTTAAGGAATCATCTTGGATGACTGTGGTGTATGTGTTTGGGGGGAGAAGAATAGGTAACATTTCTAATCTGTTCATACCAATAGTGCAGGAGAGCTTAAATTTTATCCTCAGGAATCAGGCGTTTCTCATTGTAACCTATAGGGAGGAATATGATTGATGGCAGGGTTCATGAATCTATGGAATCAGAAAGATTGAATTTAATCCCTGTCTCTACCTCTTCCTAACTGTTCACCTTTGAGCGATTTAATTTAAGCTGTAATATAACAGGCAATGCATGTTATGGGTGGTGTACAATGGCTGCTCAATCAAGGCAAGTCTTACCAGTTCTATGTATTTAGTTTTCACTTTCCCTTTCAATACACAAAGCTAAAATACACAAAGTTATCCTGGGAATAAAGCTATGGTGGCCTAGGGTTAGGTAAGGAGTCAAGGCAACTTTAGCTTTAGGACCAAAGAGGGTTCCAAGGCTATTTTAGAGGGACGCTGAGTCAGAAGATGAGAGCTGGTGCTCCCTCCTTCTGTCAATAAAGACATTTTGAGAAGACCCCAGTCGGAGCACCTGGGAGGGGGCACTGATTTCCTTCTATCCTTCCTTAACTCCTGAGAGCTACGTGTTAGATTCAAGAGAAGCAAGGAGAAGAAAGAAATGTATATGAGATAAACACAACCAAGTAGAATAGTTGCTGTACTGCTGTGGCCATTATTGCATGTATAATGTAACTTCATGAAAATGTTTATCTACTCTGAATCTGTTTTAGACAACAAGGCTGCTTGGACTCATTGGCATAAAATTTAATGCCTAGGTAAGAATAATTGGAAAGCTGGGGTTCTGGGTAATGTGACAGAGTTATACCTATGTTCTCTTTAATATCTTTTCTGAAAAATCTTATCTTTTACTTGGCCTTGGGGGAGAAAGTACTTTCCGACATGGGAAGGTTTCTGGTTTCAGCTCATCACTTTTATTCATCACTTACACATGGCTTTTGACATTCAATCGTAGTACAATAGAACAAAATCCTTGGACTTAAAACATTTTGATGCAACATTAGCCTGATGGCTTTGACTCCAAGTTTTGAAAAAATGAACACCCTTCCTTCCAACTTATTTGATCATTATGTAGCATAAGGTTTATTCTGTAATACTTTCTTGCAGATATCTGCCCATAAAAATAAATTTCCTTGTACGCTTGAGATGTCACTTGCTAGGTACTGACATGTTTTTCCCTCCTTTGCCTTTTTCCAGCAAAAGTCTATTCCAATTTTTAAGACAACTAGTCTAGATGTGCATCTATCAGAACCCTGTCTACACAAGGGTTCTTCAAAACAATGATGTTTTGAAAGAAGACATTCAGCTAACACATCCAGGTGCATTCAGGTGGACCAGGGATGGGCTCTGCAGGCCTGAATAAATTCCAAGTATAGCTTTCTCTCACTTCTCCAAGTCTCTGGGATCACTGATCTTAAGTTTTCTATGATTCTAATTGCTGATAATGTGTCTCATCCATCTTAAGGGATATCATAGCATAAGACAACTACATCTGGTCAGTAAAGTACTGTAAAACTAAGACATGATCATTATATACACAGGAGATGTCAACAGCTGGTTCCAGGCCAATAATCATAAGAAAGGAACATTTAAACAAAGATTCTAATATTTATCATAGTATACTATTCATCCATTACAAAGATGGTGACTTTACATCTTTTGTATTAACCTGGATGAAGCTGAAACACATTCTTCTTAGTAAAGTATCACAAGAATGGAGAAACAAGTATACAATAGACTCAATACTGATATTAAGCCAGTAGATGACCTAATACACACCCACATAAGAGAAAAACTCAATCCAAGTTGGGAGAGGGGGACGAAGAAGGGGGATGAGTCGAGGGAGGGATTGAAAGAAGGGATTCGTATTCTCCCTTCATGGGCACAGTGTAAGGGTATATGGCACATCTGTTGGGTGCAAGGCACAACTACAAGAGGAACTCTACCTAACAAAAGCAAACATCGTAACCTAGTTGTTTGTATCCTCACGTTAACCTGAAAGAAAAAAAAATTAAAATTCTATAAAACCTTTGGGATTTGTTTCAAGTGTGAAATCAACATGGAGTGCAGCAGTCTAATCTTCTGGTTTTTGAATGAATGGATTCAGAACAAATTGGGTACACTGTGTGCAAAAGATCTGAGCATCTCCTACAGTAGCAGATTTGGCTTAGGCCCGAGACTCAAGAGGTTTTTTACAAGTCAGAAAGATGGGGTGAGTTACTCAGGCATAAGTAATGAAGCGTTAAAATAAGAACCTATTTAGACCACAAAAGTAGTCTAGGCTTTCTGGAAAAGGAGGTTCCAGTTTAAAAATGGAATAAAAGTATTATTGTCCAATATTGATCAAAATTAGGTAACCAGTTCAAAAATAGAATAGAAACACACTGAAAGTGGAGTTTCTTTGTTAAGATGGGTTGGGTTTGGGGATGGTCTCACAAGGGATTTGAAGAGAAAGATTTTGGATACAGCATCTGTGCACGTGAAACATAAATGGAGATGAAGAGAGAGGTGTCTCAAGGAGTTTTGCTGCCTCCTAAGATTCAAATTGGTTGTTTATTAATTTTCCCTGTCAAACTCCTGCTTCCTCGATTCACTGTTAAGGCAGGTTTCAAGACAAACAAAAGGAAACAAAACAGAAAGAAAAAACAGACCCACTCAGTTTAATGCAGGTATACATGGCCCTGGTTAAGTTTTGTCCTATTTTCTATTTAGAGCTTCTCAAATGAGCTCAAGGTTTACCTTCCCTGGGAAGCACTTTATGACCCCTTCCCCTCACTGCCTTGTCTCTGCTCTGCTGCTGTGACACTTCATACACTCATGATTTCATGCAACAAGTATTTGTCCAGCACCTACAATGCGCCAGGCAATATGTTACCAGGCCCAGGCAACATTGGTGAATACAAATTCTTGCCCTCCATGGAGTTTACATTCTAGTTGGTAAGAGTGGAGATATGAACAGTAAATGAATTACATTTACTGTTAATGTAGATTTACTTTCTCTCCTGACTACTTGAACCCAGAGGACTGTGTTTTGTTTATTGTACATAGTAGACTTCCAATAAGTATTCCCCTAACGACTGAATATAAAATTGTGAGTAATAACAATATTAAAAGTCAAAGACATTCCTAAAAGAGAACATTTGAGCCTTTATTCCTCAGTACTAATTTATGAACTAGCACAGTAATTAGAACAGTTGTGGAGTAGCGTTTCCAATTTTGTAGATCTAATTTTAGAAAGTTTTATGGTTGAAACACTGAGTGTTCAAACACACCCAATTCCAATGAGCACAATACTTCTTTTCAGTCAATGCCCTTGAATCCTACAAACTTTTTTTCCAGTGAAGAATCTTCTATTCTAAAGCACAAAATAAAAATAAACCTCTATTCTAAATAGGATTTAAACATCAGAATATTATAAGACTCAGTGGGGCTTTAAATTTGTCAATGCCCTTGAGTCCTATAAACTTTTTTCAGTGAAGAATCTTCTATTTCAAAGCACAAAATAAAAAGAAACCTCTATTCTTAATAGGATTTTAACATCAGAATATTATAAGACTCAGTAGGGCTTTAAATTCAGGGTATTAGTGAAGCTTTGTGGTTTAATATTCAAAATAACTCTTAAATGGCCTTAACTGAGCATCCATTTAGATACTTACATTTAGCATCCACACAATTTCTGTTTCTTGGAATTGACTTTTAGAATAAATCTCCTACAAAACAGATATGCACCTGACATTTTTTGTTCTTTAAACATCCTTGTGAGAATCAGTGTTTTACAAATAAAGAGGACACATTCTCCACCTTAGACAAATTTGTTTAGCGCTAGTCTGGGGTTGTGAACACAGTCGATGGTCCTAAAGTACTTGTGTAGCAACAAGCATCAAACTAGTGGGCTGGCCACATCCTGTGCGGACGCTGTTGTTCCCCGGCCTCTGGGCCTCTGTAGGCATCTTCCCTGTTCTTTTGCCTACTGCCCACTAGAGGGTGAGTGGGAAGGAGGAAGAAAAGACAATGAAAAAGTACAACAGATCTGTGTGGCACCTGTGGCTCAAAGAAGTAGGGCACCAGCTGCATATGGTGGAGGTTGTGGGTTCAAACCCAGTCCCGGCCAAAAACTGCAAAAAAAGAAAATAAAAAGTTCAACAGATCTGCTCTACACTTTGACGATGGAAATTGGTTTGAGGATCAATTTAGGATTTCTCTATTCATATTCATCTTGCCACTCATTGCCATGGATACATAAGTTGATTTTTATGAATATAGCATTTATAATGGCAAACTACAAGACGGCAGTATATTATACTCAGTCTATTTTTACACTTGAAAAATACGTGCCATTCAGATAACTTAAAACAGCATTGTGAGAACACACTACGCCATCCGATAAACACAAGTTCCAGATATGCAACATCATATATTTTTTTTCATCAGGTCTTAGGCTACCAATAAATATGTTTGGAATTGAGTTCTTTGAGTATGAGAAAATACATTGAGTTATAGGGCTAGTTCTACTGATCATGTCGTAATAAAATGACCTGTTTCTATATCTTGAATAATATACTTAAATAATGAAAATAACAAAAGTCAAAAGTCAAGGGCTGCTGGTTTCAGCCATCTTCACAATACCTCTTCAAGGTAGTGGCACCCACCTACGCGCTATGGATTAAAAATGTTGGCATGGTGGTATTGTTCAAAATACTGAACACCTTTTGCAATGTTTGGAATCCCACCATTCTGGCTTCACGTTTAGTAAGAATAGCCAGGTAAGAGATCTAGATAGGCCCTGGAAACGGATTAATAGGGATTGGAGAGATAAGTCAAGCTCACTTACTACAAATAAAAATGAATGAAAATTCTATCAATTTTAGAGGGTATATAAAATCCAATATTTGATTGCACAAAATTTTCAAATCCTCTATCCATCAGAGATGTATATAGGGTTAATTACAGAAAAGAAGGAACGTAGGAAGGCAAGCAAGAAAGAAGAGCAACAATGGTGTCTTTAATACAGTCAGGGTTAGCTACTTTCTTTCTGTCTCTGGCACCCAAACAGCTCCATGCATGCCCCAACAGACAGACAGACTCACAAACACAAAAACACAATTCCAGAATGGGTACCCATGTCTGGCACTGGACTACTTCTTATCCTTGTACAATCTGCCTGTTTCCCTAAAAAAAGGAAAAGAAAAACACTTTACAGCCTCTGTTTTTCTTTCCTTTCGTAAAACCATAGACACTCCCACGTAGCACAAGCTCAATTCCAGCCAAACTCTGTGTGTGTTTAAATAAAGAAAGCAGGTCTTCCAGTTCTGTGTTAGCAAAGTCACCTCTTACTGCCAGCACTAATGCTGAACATTTAATAATACTTTATTGTCATGAGCAGGAATCTGCTTTGCTAATTAAACGCAGCTGTCAGTAATTACCACTTGTCAGTGGAATCTATTTTAGGGAGCTCTACTTTAAATGATAAAAGATGGGCTTGATATTGAGAGGGTGGGGTAGGCAAGGTGACTGCTTACTCCCCAGATCAGAAACTCACTGTTTTTTATGATGAATGAGTAACTTTACTGTAATGATATTCTAACTGGATTATTCTATATTTAAGGGATAAAGTTTGCAATAAAATAATTTTTTTAATATCCCAAATCTAAATGTTACCCCTCTTTGTATGTAATACCAACAAGTAGTAGGACGTCCACAGTCATCAATGTGTCATGACAGTAACAGTTCATAATAGATGGTAAATCTGTAAGAAAAAAATATCAGTGGTAAAGTCATTATAATCACTACCCTCAAATGTTTAGTTCAGCGTAAACGTACCTTCTAAGTGCCAGCAAACTTGATCAGAAACAGAGAAGAATCACTTTGAAGGTGGGAGTAGTAAAAGTTCTTGTATACATATTTCTCTGATACGCAACCAGGTTTTCCTCTGGGAAAATGTTTAGACTTCAGTTTTGGCTTTTGAAAATTTCCAAACGAAAACAATTCATGGCATTTGCATGCAATGTTAATTTCTCTGATTCTGAAATAATATAAAATTCTGTAACGGCCCTGCATCTGCCCACGTAAAAGCAATGTCAGGACAAGGTCAAGCAAGGCAGCCGGATTTGCTCCATGGGGTGGGCACTTGGGCTGTCACAGATGCTGGCACTGCGCTCAGGGTCCAGGGGGAGGAGAACTCTTGCTCTCACCTCCCCTTACTTCCCCTGACATTTAAAATGCATATGGTGGTGATGGGAAAGGGAAGCTGGCGTCTCAAAGAGTGAAGAAATGGGGTGATAGACTGACCCACCGAGGAAAAGTAGGCACAGCAGGAAGTGCGGGCAAGTCTTGGCGCACAAGGAGTTTTTATCCCACTGAGGCAGATAGACTTATCACACCCCTCAGAGTATCCTGACTGCACCATCCTTCTCCCGCTATCTGTTTTACATCCAACACTCCGATAGTCCTCGTGTTACTGGATAATTAATTATCTTGTTATAGGTCCCAACAAATTTGGCAGCTACTCTTCTGAATACAGCAAGTTATGGAAATAGAATTAATAAGTTTATTTTGTGGTCCCGGGAGAAAAAAAGTTGGTAAGTTGGAAATAGTGAAACAAAGTAGAACTACCTAAATTCACTCCTTTAATATACAGTAGTCAAAAGACACTCACTTGCCTTCTTTTTCTGGTACTTCTTTGGATGAAGAAGGCATAGTCCAGTGGAAGAGGCATGAATTTCCCCTTTCTCAATGGTATAAATTATCACGTCCTTTCCTGAGAAATTTGGGTTCTAACAGATATTTCTTAAAAACTGTTAAAAACTTCAAGTGATTGGCATCTCAATAAAAGAAAGAACACATTAAATAAAAACTCTTAAAAAGCAGGGTTTATTCAAAGAGAAAAATCAAGAAGATAAACATGGATGGTGCGTGGGACTTCTGAAAGCCTTTTACTTTCATGGGTTGCTGCACCTTCCTTCACTGCAGCCCTGAATAGCTCATCATATACTGAACATAGTGTCCTGTGTCAGCTGATGACATTCCTGGAACATACTAGGTGCTCAATGAATGCTGTATGAATGCCATTGTCGGTTTCTTGCTGCCCACTCCAAGTAGATGAGGCAAGTGCTTGGTGACAAGTATTTAGGCAGCAGGGACAAAGGTGTGTTTTCTTTCTTTCTTTGTTTCTTTTCTTTTCTTTTCTTTTCTTTTCTTTTCTTTTCTTTTCTTTTCTTTTTTTTTTTTTTTAACAGTAGCCTTTTATTTTTAATATATATTATGCGAAGAAGTCATAGGGAAAAGGTTCCAGCTACTCAGGGGCCTTTCCATTGAATGTGACAAAGCTTCTAGACCTATCATGCCATGAATTCGTGGGGAATAGGTTCCAGCACTTTATGCTTCTGCTCGGCTGGTTGTCTTGGTTCTCCTGTGTGCTATGCTGTACTCCTGTTATGCCATGAATTCGTGGGGAACAGGTTCCAGCACCTAACATCACGGTTCCTTTGGTTCTCTTGGTTCTCCTGTGTGATATGCTATACGCCTATTATGCCATGAATTCATAGGCAATGGGTTCCAGGAGCTCAGGCTCCTTTCCGTTGGTTCTCACAAAGTGGGCTTCTCTGGATGGAGCAGGCTGGTGCTTCAGTTGAACCCAGGTACCTTTCTCTTAGGCTTCCTTCTTTTTCTGATCATTTTCATTCACAAGTTTCAGGAAGCTATCTCAGCTCTTAGAGTGCTTAATATGATCAGTATGAACATTAACCCTCTTGGCAAGAATCTTGCCCTTAATATATTTGTTTACAACAACGCCAACAGCATGCCGGGTAACATCATAGACTCTTCCAGTTTTGCCACGGTAACATCTGCCTTTTGAACAGTACCCATTCCCTTGATAGCTACAATATCACCTTTCTTGTAGATTTGCATATATGTGGCCAAAAGAACAGCTCCATGTTTTTTCAAAGGTCTAGAGAACATGTATCAGGTGCCTCTCCTCTTTCCCTCTGTGTTTGGCATTTTGGTGAATTACTGCAGGATGTGTCTCTGGCTGAAAGGAAAGGCCTGCTTTCCATACTCTGGTCGGTGAGGGTCAGGGTTAGGAGCATAAGGACCTTGCTTTCCTACATGAGTATCCACCATGAGTATTCACAAAGATCCCCACCCCCTTTTCTTTACTATATTCCCTTCCTACATCAGGTTTTCTTTTTTCTAAGTTGGGGAGCTTGGTTCTCCTCTGGAATAATAATAAAGGTTTTATCAAGCCTACTTTAGGCATCTAGGGAGTCCCAGCTTAAACAAAGACTGAAACGTGCACAGTTACCAGAATGTCTGTCCCAGCCCCAAACTGGGCGAGAGAAGAAGGCTCAGATCCAGGCTCCTAAGTTTGGCTCCCCAGACAGGTGATCACTGGGCACAGGGAGGACGTGTGTATTAGACATATTTAGGGATTTTATTACACTTTCCTAGTATGGTTACTAATAATATCCCCTTTCACTTTCAAGTCTCCCACTTTGGATGATAAATCCTATGGCCACCTACTTATAACACATTCGAGTCTTTTGTTCAGTTTTCCAACATTTCAGTATTTTGGAACATTTAGAGTATGGTAGGGAACCACCGATAGATCAGGAGTGGCTGACTGTTACTGTGATGGAAGTAAGTTACTGAAACATCCTGCCTGCAGTAGAGTAAAACTAGACCTCAAGGCAGTGGAATTATTAGGTTATCAAGAAGCTACTAAAGTCAGAAAAAGAATTTATATAAATATGCGTGTGTATATATGTGTATAAATAAATGTGTGTGTATATATATATATATGTATGTATATATATGTGTGTATATAAATATTTCCATAGTTAATGTACTTTTTTAAAAACAGAATGCAGTCAAATTCTTACATAAGAATTTCAAAGTAAATTTATAATTAAAAACAGAAAGGATTAACTAGGTTACTTTTTCATTGCTAATGATTTTCTCTCAGCTTTCAGACACAACATGGGAATACAATGTCTACATTACTAGGGGACATTAGTTAATGCTTTCATCCACTTTAGAAGGGAAATAAAGAATATGATATTTAATTTTTTAATTTTAGAAATAATGTAATGAGTCACCTAAATGGTTATGGTTTATATACTATGAAAATGTATTAATGTTTTTAAAGTATTTATTTATTTTTAAGGTAATATTGTATTTTACACATTACACTTTTGAAAGTAATTTTATATTTTATTTATATGTATGGTTACTTACCAGGGAATGGCTACACATATCTAAGAAAAGACTCACTTTCAAATGTTTGTCATTAAACATAGTAATCAACAGGCCATTTTTATTTCTTTAGAACTAGATAAGAATCTGTAGGGAGACTATCATATGGTGTTAGTTAATCTTTTGGCTATATTAAGTTTTTCCTTTTAGTCATGGTAAAATAATTTAATTTCATACTTACATCAGATCTTAAAAGAGAAATCATATTCTTATATCTCATTAAGTAGACACTAACAATTGGTTAAATGTTAAGTCCCTTGCTTTATAGGGAAAATTAACTTAAATAAATAATATGCTTATCAGTTACATATAAAAGAATTCGAATGGAAGAAAAACTCAAAAAAATAAACATAGATGATTAAGCAATGTTTTGAAGCTTTCTTGGTCTTGCAAGTAGAAAATAAAAATACAAGTTGCCTAGTTTTTTATAGATTAGAGAAATGGAGATTTAAATTCATCCTGAAAAATTAATACTCCCGATTGGTGGATGCTTTCTCTGGGGCACTTAGAACCTTAAAGGAGAAAAAAAATGAGTGAGTTGGGAGAAGAACATGGGCGGAGAGGGGAGGTCCTGGTGGAGTCTTCCAGGCTCTCCTAGACAGAGCTATACCCTCTGCCTCACACCACACCCTCACTGTATATTCTCTTCCACATTTAACACAATGAACACTAATGTGCTTCTTTACCAGCTGGGTTTCCTCTTGGCCTTACAAGAGGAAAATCATTTTATTCTTAGCACTCAGCACATTGCCTGGCACACAGTAGCTCTCAAGAAATGAATACTGAAACCGACTACATGAATAAAAGTCAGACAGAGGGAAGGATAAGATTTCTGCAATGAAGACATATTTAGTGCTTCCGTGATGCGAAGCACCGGTGTTTTAGGTACCGGTGGGGGCAGGTCTGTGTTTGTGTTTGCGTGCGTGTGTGTATGTGGGAGAAGTAACAAGTTAATTCAACAGAGCATGCCCTGCGCTACAGCGGAGGAGCAGAAGGCTGACCCCCCCGGGTTTGGGTGAAGGTGGGAAACCTGCAAAGGGGGAGGGAAGCAAACGAAGAGAAGCTAAGACAGGAGACAGAGAAGCCATAGGCAGAGGGCCCAACATGCACAAGGGCGTGAAACCGTCAAGGAGCACGGTGCATTCCTTGCTTGGAATCAGCAATTTCAGGGACCTTGTGGAAGAGTGGCAGGAGATTAGTGCCAGGCTGGACCATGGGAACAGTAAGGGCTTTGTATGACAGACTGAACTAGTATCAACTAGCGAAGGCAAAGGATATAGCAGATTGTTAAGCAGGAAAATGGCACGATCGTGTTGGCAGTCACCAAACGATTCAAAAGCCCTGGCGAGGATGGAGACCCGAGGCTAGTAAGGTGGCTACCATGATTCCCGTGGGATGTGCCAAGGGCCTTAACTAAAGCAGGAGGGTCAGGGTTGGTGAGATTGGGAGGTGTTCAGGATGCAGGACTGTCATGTCTTGGTGACAAACTTGATGTGGGAGGAGATGATCCCGAAGTACCTGAGCTCCTATGATGACCATTGCAACCCACTATTCTGGGTTTCTCACCTTCCCTGAATGTCTTGGATGATATCGCCAGTACAGAAGAGCAAAATGACACAGGTATTTGAGAAAATATACCATTAAAAATGTAACGGTGTGTAAATATTCTCAATCTTTCATCTTTCTGCTGGTAGTTCAGAGGTGGTAGTCCCTTATTTGAAGGATGCAAATAATTTGTGGAATTCAAATATTTCCAAAATTAATGCTTCTTTAACCCTTTACTATCTGGTCATCCATTTCAGAGTGGACAGAGTATGAGGATAAGATAAACACCCAGTTAAGAAAAAAAAAATTATCCATAAAAAATAAGAAAATAATAATTAAAGTTAGCATTTATTAAGATTTTCTGGTGTGCCAGGTACTGCTATTGGGACAACGGGAAATGATGTTCTTCACTTTTAAAGATTCAAATATTAGGTTCAAGTGGAGACCACACATCTAGTCTAGACTTGAAATCAGAAATACAATCATACCTACATAAAAATAAAATGGAAATAAGTATTCCCCAGCTCCTCATCCAACTAGTGGCCCACCAATCCCTCATGCACCCTAGTCCCATCCTGAGTACCCAAGCCTTCTGCACCGTTCTCCCAGATCCCTCCTGTCTGGATCAGCTCTCTGCTTCAAAGGTTTTGAGTTGCCTACAGTAAGAAGCTCTGTGTCTGCCCCATTAGACCATGTACAAAGTGACATGGAAAGGGGGTGAAAGGAACACCATCCAACATAATCCCTGTCCTTGGAAAGCACTCAGAGAGGTGGTCAACCGAATGGCCATGGGGCCTTTGCTGGGTGTTCTCAGGAGGGAGGAACTCTTCAGATCTTCAGAAACCCTGGAGTTCCCAGTGGTAAGCTTTTCACTTCTCCACACTGTGACCCCAGGAAGAAAGGATTTTTTTCCAATGTCCTCTAGTCCTACTATTCATTCGGCTCAGGAAAAGTAAGGCAATTAAGAACTTCAGGTCCTAGGCTCAGCAAATGAGAAAATTCCATTTGCACAGAATGTCAGTTTCCCATACCACGTACAGAGTATGGATTCAATGACAGTCATGTTACCATGTAAAGACGTTTTGGTCAATGACAGGCTGCACAAATGACCGTGGTCCTGTAAGATCACACCACCATATTTTTATTATACCTTTTCTGTATATGGATACCCCAAAACTTACTATTGCTACAATTCCCTACCATATTCAGTACAGGATTGTGCTTTAGTACAGGTCTGCAGCCCAGGAACAATAGGGATGTTGTAGGCTATCCCAGCCAGACTTGTTATATTCCGTGATGTTCACACAATGACAACATCACCCAACAATGCATCTCTCACAATGTATCCCAGTTGTTAAGAGACATGTGACTGTACTTAGTGGGATCTTGGCAGGCGTATTTAAATTCACTCATAAATAGATTTAATAGTTTGCTAAAATTAATATCATCTAGCTCTGTTCTAGGGGCCATCGCATATACATGTGAAAATAGGTTGATGTGACAAAGATATGAAATTAACCTTTTCTAAAATTAAACTCTGCTTTCATTTGTTGTGGAAAAGATACAGTAGAGAGGCACGGGTTCCCAGGCCGAGAAATCCAAGGAAAATACGAGGGGGCTAACTGCAACTGACAAGCCCATTAGTGTGGGGGTTAAGCGTGGGCTCTGAAGCCCAGGGCATGAGTTTGAGTCATAGCTCTACTCCTCTAGCTCCAGGGCCTTTCTGGGCCTCGTTTTCCTCATCTGTGAAATGGGAAAAACTGACGACATATGTCTCATTGACTGTTGCGTAAGGATGAAATGTGTTAAGAGCTATGGCTGCTTGGTACTCGGTGAATATTAACTAAATGTCACCTATCATCATTTATTATTTTTTCAAAGATAAAGAGGTGAATGAGTACTTATGATCTATTAGGAAGAAAGAACATGGAAAAACACATTTCTAAGCTTTAAAAACCTTAGAATGGGAATAGCATGGTGGCTAACAGAACTAAGTAAACTATTTTTTAAAAATCTAAAAATTAAATTAATACTAACCTTTTAAATCAATATACCCATATTCAATGGACAGAGTTAAGAAATAGCTTTTGCTTTTATATAATAAATCCTATAGAGATTTTTAAAAATATACACAATTTTATATATATATTAAATATATATATGTAAGTCACAGAGAAATGTCTACGTATCTTAAAACTTCCAATTCACATTAGATATAAAGATAACTGCTTCAAGGCCTTCAGCAGAAAGTTTTGTTCTTCTCCACTTCCTATATCTATATAAAAGGATGTTTCTTTCAAACAACGTGTGAACTTCTATACAAGAGCCTAATAAGAAAAAACTGTAAAGTAGCTGTTTCCAAAGCCTTCTCTCAATGTCTGTGCTTGGCATAGGCCTTTAAATTCAATAATAGTTTCATCAAGCTTAAATACTGAAACACATATGTACTTCTTTCTTTGTACACTTCTCTCAAGAGTAAGAGAATTCACAAAACCTATGCATAACGAGAGAACAACTGATTCAAATGTGCGTACACGGCACAGAATGTGCTATGCTCACCCCTTGATGATGATGGTGTGGTGATGTTAAAGATGATGGTGACAGCAGCTGTATCAATTATTACTCCCTGAAGCTTCACTAAGAAGGAAACTCTATGCTAGGGATTTTATACAGATTATCACATGAATGTCCATGACCTGGTATTTTCTATTGCCATACAACAGATAAAATGACTAAGAATTAGGCAGTCTAAGTAATTTGCCTATGACACCACAGCTAATAAGCAGGGAAGCGGGGATTCTAATTCAGCCAGTTCTGTCCAACTTCAGTACTTACACTACAATAAACACTTTCTTTATGTTGAGGCACGTTCAGAATTATTGCAATTGTTTTCATTGACTTGAGTTAGCTAGTTATGGCAAAGAGCATTCCAGTGGCATTTTAATATGTTCCTGAATAATTTCCCAAACTATACGCAAATAGTAAGATTGTTAATATTTATGACAGGACAGTCGTTTTTCCTCATTAGTATTTTAAAGATTTTCTGTTACTTAATGGTAATTGTGTCTTGTATGCCTTTTTAAAATACAAGGTACAATTACAGGCATTTTTCCTTTTGCCTACTTCTAAATATAAACATTTAAATCAGTGTATTATTTCACACTTCTTACACTAACTTCCTTTGATCTCAAGCCATTCCATCTAATAAAAGTCAGTATTCCACAGACTTTCATAGGTAGTAATGTCCTGAGATCATCATGACAAAGGAAAATGTCTATTCAACATTAAATCATGTCTGAAAACTATGCAAATATAAAAACATTCAAAGTTTGTTTTTACCTCTGGCCTAGCAACTTGTAGAATACCCTGCATGCAGTGAACATTAATAGGATGCCAACTGTGTGTGGGTGGGTGTGAACAGAATACGTCTCATCTCATGCCCTCCACACAATTCCAATTGCTTTGGCAAGTACCATATGCTGAAATAACACATAACAGTGACCCCTGTGCAAGAAGTTCACATTTTAAGGACATCATGGGAAGCATAAAGCATTCAGTATCAGATCCTCTGAGCTATTAAAACTACTTAAATATGGAATCAGTTCTTAAAGTTACCTAATTTAAAAGTAGCTGAACCTTGGGAAATTATTGAGTCCATTAAAAACTACATTAAGTTATAGCACTATGGTCATGAGTTGCTCGGGTTCAGGTTATGTCACCGGTTCATTACAATCGCCTTCCTTATGAATTTCTTAAATTGTCATAAATCTCAGTTGCTAGAATCTATTTACTTTGCGACTTATACTTGCTCCCCACTTGGCCCCCTAATTGGTCGTGTGTGTGTGTGTGTGTGTGTGTGTGTGTGTATTACACACACAACCTATTCAAGAGCTGTGGCATAGCAGAGTGGACTGTCTGGGCTTAAATGCCAGCTCTGCCAGTTAGTAGCTGTGGAGCTGTAACCATTTATTTAGGCTCATGAAGCCTCACTTTCCTCATTTCCTAAATGGCAATAGTAATAATAATAATAATAATAATCGCTTTACCTACTTATTTTTCCTCTGTAAAATGAGGGATAATAGGGAGGCTGCCATAATTAAATGAGTGAGTTAGTAGAACTCTTTAGACAGTGTCTGGCATATAACTGAAGGTTATCACAAATGTTTCCTAATAAATGGTTCAGAAGAGTTCACCACACTCCAAGTTTTTAATATTAAACTTGCTGAGTGTTTATGAGGACCATTCTCAAGATGATGCTAGCTTCACAAACCATATATGCCACAAAAGGATTCTCTTCTTATTATACAAAGGTATTAGACAAAACATAGATACATAATAAACAGAAACATAAGTATAAACCATATGTGTGTATATAACTGTGTATACGTATACCCCAGCTTGCACAGTCAAGCTAGGTAGAGTGGTCTAAAGTCTAATCAACTCAACCATTAATACTTCTTAAAACTGATAAAGCTTTCCTTCCTAAAATTTTTCAACAAGATGGAAAATTATTAATTATTACTAAAACAAAACAATGAAACTTGCACATGAGATTTGGAAAGATACATTTATCTTACCTACATAAATCATGTGATTTCCAGATATAATCTTTTTGGTAAGTATTAGCTACTCCAAAATGTCTTTCTTTTTTATCTTTTCTTTCCTTTTTAAATTTTCATAATATTAGGGGGGTCCACAAGCTTTGTTTACATACTTTCTTTCTGTACACATTGAATCAAAGTTATAAGTGTGCCCCAGTGATTTTTAAATGTAGTTATTAATATGTTACTTTAATTGCACTTCTGCAGTAAAGGTTAAGATAATATCAAAACTCAAAAACAAATATTACTTCCAAGGGAAATAAAATTTATCAACAAGTAAGTTAAAGTCTAGAAAAGTATGTAAAAGATTACACTTCTGTTGGTTTTAAATAATTCATATTAAATTCACAGAAAAATTGAAATACAGAATTGTTCTAAATAGTTAACAACAGAATTCATAATGAAAGGTTAAACTAGTTACTTTTGTTTTGAGTTCCCCTCCACCAAAAAAAGTATAAGTAAGGTTTTCTTAACATGCGTTGTTCTCTTTCTCAAACTATTCTCTTTTACTTGAAACAAACCATAATTCCATTATTAAACAATAACTCTTCACTTAATTGCAATAATTTCAGAATATGAAAATATTGGAATCAAGTATTTAAAAATCCAAGCAAATCACACCCATAAAGAAAAATGAAAATACACAAGTAGTCACATCATTTCAACAACACAACTCTGGGGTCATTCCTCAGATTCAATCTGCAGAGATGTTAGAGTCATTTTTAGCAAGTATTCTCTTCTGCTAGTTCTTTTTACTAGGAAATTATCTTAAGAGTTATTAATGATTGAGGGTTCCTACAATAAAATACTACCCTGCCAAATGTGCCAAGACAGTCAAAAAAATTCTCTCCAACTAAAATTTCTACATTTCTCTTTTTCTAAAAAATGGTATCCAACTATTTTTTGTTAACTTGCTCATTTACATATAATTGCATTTTTAAGAGATGTTATCGTTTCTGAGATTATAAAAAATAAGCAGATGAGAAAATTAAGGAGCAAATATTTGTTTATGAATTCCAGTTCATTTTCTCAATGCAACAGGAACATTTGCTTATAAATGAATACTAATGACATATTCAGATCTGGCACTACTCCACGGAAAGCACACAGAGAAAGCCGGAGCTAGAAATCATAGAGTATAGATAGTTATATTACTCTAAGTTATTCAGACAAAGAGCAAGAAGATTACAGTCAACGTCAATTCTCTGAAGATGAGTCATATCTCAATGACAGGGTGGGTTAGGAATAACGGTGGAATTTCGGGTGAAAACAAAGTTGGCTCGTGAACAGCCGCTATGAGTTTTGAGTGAACAGCTCTTTGCAGACCACCTACTTCAGGCAGGATGCCGCTTCCCTGAGAAAGCCACTACTCTACAGTTCTATCTGCACCGTGTAGGAGTGAGCATCCTGCTTCCTCCAAATCCTTCCTTGTCCTTTAGAATAGCTTCCCAGTTCATCTTTGCATATTGTGTGCGCTCAAGTGTTCCATAAATACTTTTTAGATGTGGAAATATTCAGCAAATAAGAAGGTATTCATTCAAAAACATCTGGGTATGCCCAGAAAACAGCGAGGACAAGCATAATGGAAACACTTTGAGCAGCACCTCCTGAGAAAGATGTCAAAGGAAACAACGTCAGATGGTAAAATCGAAGCATAAGCCCTAGTTTGATCTGTATTTTCTGTAATATGAAAACTGTGCTCGTAATTCCCCATACTATCTGTTTAGGCATCTACTTGGAAACATTATTTTACATGAGCAATGATGTTCCAATATATTTTATTAATTAAGAGAGAAGCATGTTTTTATAAAGGCCAGAGCAGTTATCCTTTGCACTGTTAAAAACACCTTGCCTTGGAAGCAGTCAAATTTAAGCAACAGTTTCCTTCCCATCATTTGAATTCTTTTCTCTTGTGTCTCCACCAGTGCACTGGTGAATAATTCCATACTCCTGAAGTAAAGCAACCTGCCCTGATGCTCACTTTGACCCAGGGGCATTTGTAACCAAACACAGTGAGGAAGGTAAGTAGAACTGTTCTCACTTCCTTTTTAAGAACTTCCCTAGCAGGAAACACTAAGGTAACTTTAAAAAAAAAAAAAAATCTGTTGCAACAGAATTGATGCCAATAAAAACATTTTTAAAAGAGTCGTTTTTGATGTGTAACCCCCTTTAATTATCTTCTCTGCAACTTTTTTCGAAAATAAGCTGAATCTACTGGAACTACATTGTAATGCGAAATTTGCTCCAACCTCTGAAATAGAAATTACTGAGAAATTTCTTTCAGAAGCACTAGTTTTTTATTACTTCTAGCAAATCAGCTTAGAAAGGAGCAGTGTCACAGAAAGAATGCCCACTCGCTTTCCTCCCACCCACTCGGCCCAGCATGCTATTTATCCGGCTAAGTTTACATAAATCAGGGAACAGTCACAGTGCAATTAAATGTATCCACCAAGTAATATGACATAAAGCACTTTGCAAATATTAAACCTCCCCTTAAGGGATCAATGTTTTTCATGAAGAAACTAGTAATCATAGGGAAAGTAGAGAGAGAGAGAAATGAGGAGAGAGAAAAGAGAGAGGAAGAGAGAGGAGACAGAGAGAGAGACTCCAACCGGGTGAGGACTGAGCTCCCCTGGGTGGGCGCCCTGCAGCACTCAGGAGTGGGGCTGCAGAGACGAGCCCACCAAGGTGCAGTGACTCCGGAGCTGTGCTGGTGGTTTCCTTGCTGCGCACCTGAAGTCTCCAGGTAAAGGCATCCACATCAGTCTGGGCGCTCCTTCCTTACTTCCTTAAACCAAGGTGCTCACCCAAGTGCCTGGCGCAGGAGTCTCAGAGACCCAGTCAGTAGCTACGGGGACCTGGAGACCTCTTAGTAATAAGAATATGACCGCCTCCCCAGGCATCCATCTCCTGTGTGTGGGTGCGCGCTGGGGTAAGTGGAAAAGGTTGAACCAAGTGGGGCTGTGACAGGACAGGGGCTGGTGGGGCGAGGAGTGGGGGCCGGCTGGAAGAGAAGGCTCGGCACTCGCGTTAACCGAGAGTTTGCCTGCCCTGCCCTCTGCTCGGGCCTCGAAGCCCCTCACGCCCTTGCTCTGGGAGCAACAGCCCCATAGCCACCCCGAAAAGCGGCCGAGCGCGAGCCCCCAAACTCTGAGCGCAGTGAACGCGTGTTCTCTCTCTCCTGTAATGGGAGCCCTGGGTGCAGCAATCTGGGCAAAAGATGGAGAGAAAAACAGACACCCAGACAGACTGACATTGACCTGCCTGGCTAAATTTGCCCTGAGAATTGCCCCCGCCGCACATCTAGCACTAGTTAAACGCTGAACCCATGCAATGTCTGAGAAGTCTTCCCCAGGTAGGCGCGCTGGAGAGCCGCACCCCACAAAGAGCTTTTGGCTGGCATCACTCTGATGCTTCCCCTGGGTGATTTCCCAACTGTTATTTCCCCCCAAATCTACGAGGTCTCAGCCCTGTGTGCTCGGCCCCTCCCCCGCGCCAGGCGGGCAGCGCGCCCTGCTCACCATAGTCCCCGGCGGTGACTGCGCGGGCGGGAGCCGAGGGCGCAGGGGCCAGCGGCGGGTCGCGCCAGGCCACCGAGCGGCTCCTGCGGTCCGGGCGGCAGTTGGTCCCGTAGTTTCGGTTGCCCGGGCCAGGGCTCCGTGGAGAGTGAGTCGGGTGAATGAGAGTGAAGGAGCTGTGCGTGCGCGCTTGTGAGTAATAGGCGGGCGGGCCCCACACGCAGAAAGCGGCGGCGGCGGCAGCAAGGTCCGGGGCGGGGAGCCGGGAGGGGAGGAGGCGAGGGACAAGTAGTGGAGTTTAGGGCGCGCTTCCTGCACTTCCCGGAGAGGCTTCAGCCAGGTGCGGCAGGGCGCGCTCCCGGGGCGCGGGCACGACACGGGCGGCCGCTGGGGCCGGAGTCCGCGCAGTGCCGGAGACCGCAGCGGCTCTGCTGGAGGAGGTGCGCATCCTCCTCGCCCACTAGGGCACGGGCGTAGCTGCGGACTCCGCACGAGGACGGTGACAGCTCCCCGGGCAGCCCACTCCCTCTCGATCCGCCCAAAAGAGCAACAGTCAATGAGGCTGGGATCTTCCCTTCCTGCGTCCTCGAGCCGAGGGTGCCAAGCTGTGCCGGCGCCCCACTCCTGGCGCTGGCGCCGTCACGGCCGCCGCCCGGCCCCCGGCGCGCCCGAGCAGGCAGCTGCCTCCCGGAGACGTGCCCAGCTGTGTGCGCGTGTGTGTGTCTAAGCGAATCTCTTCCCCTCCATCACTTGGGCTCGCAGGAGGGACCGGGTCCCCGGCGACCAGCTGCAGAGTGGCTGCCAGTCCACACCCTCCCGGCTCTCTCCCCACCCACCCCGCCCCTACTCCTCCTCGCTCTCCCCTCCTCCCCCTGCTCCTCCTCCAGCTGCCGCTCCCGAGCTCCAAAAGGCAACGCAGAAACCGCAGCCAAAGGGAAAAGGCGCAGGGTGTGGAAGGAAGCACAGGTGTCTTCAGCGGAGAGATGGGGGAGCTCGCTACAGAGCGACTTGCTGCAGGGGGAGTGCAGGGCCTTAGGCGTATGAGGGGGAGGAGGAGGATTTACCTGGGGCGGAGGTCCTGTGGCTGAGCCCCAGCAAGTCCCACCCAGGCACCGGCACCGCGGGCCAGCACCGCAGTGAGGCGGCCAAGTGGGCGCGCAGGGCTCCCGGGCGGACTGAGGTCGCAGTTTATAAAACCTCAGGACGTGACCAGCCAGGGTGGCAGAACCCGAGGACATGGAGGTCGGAGAGGCCTAATCTCTGGGGAGCTGAGAACGGTCTTGTGGGGAGAGAAGGGCCTAAACTCAGAGCTTGGGGCACACAAGGGTCCAGGAGGTGGTGTGTGGCTCCAACGTGCCAGGCAGGAGGGCCGGAGGCTGCCGGGAGTCTGGCGGCGGCGGCGGCGGCGGCGGCGCTTGGGGCTGCTGTGCGCACCCGGAGTCACAGGGGGCGATCACCGCCTAGCTGGGAAGCTGGAGCTCAGGACTCAGCCTTCTTTTAGGTCCCTGATCCCAAAGCCAAGAGGTACACTCGCTTCCCAATTCAGTCTGTGTCCCTCTTCCCCTCAGCAAAATGCAGACCAGGGAACTTATGTAACGCGCTCTGCGCGGTGGGTTTGCCGAAGTGAAGGATCCATCTCATCTCAGGAGGCTGATGTATTGCTTCCTCTCTCCTAACTCGGATACCCTCCTCAACATACATCCCTACTGGACAGAAATTACCCAGAAAACTCTATTTCTCACTGATAAAGTTTTGTCAGTGTAAACCCCTCTGGGGTTCCCTAAAAATAAAACGCTTTCTCCCCTCTTTTTGTTCACTTGCTTACAATTCTTTGGTACAAATGCAGAAAAGTCCTTTAGGCAAGAAATCACGTTATTGGTTATGACGGCTGGTCTGTTTTCAAATGACAGTCCTAGACTGCAAAGTTGAGGCGACTTGCGGTCAGTGGACTCAGGAGAGGGCTGGTCCATTTAATTAGAAGTCTGTTGGAATGATCATGGGCAACAACACTAGAAAGAATTGCTGTGCTTTCTCCGGTATCTATTCCTTTTTATTATGGTAATTTCAATCTGTTAATTTAGGCAATCTGAAAATGAAAGGTCGAATGCAATTTACAAGACACAATATTTCTGGATTTTCATTCAACAGCCAGCCCCACCTCCTTTTCCAAACTCACTCCCCCATCACCTCCAAAGGTCGTGAGCTCAGACCTCAAAGGGCACTTTTAAATTTTAAAACTATAGTCTGAATGACAAAGCTGTTGAGTTCTAGAAAGAGATAACTTACATCTCAGTAAACTTATTTACCAACTACTCAGACAAAATCATAAGCTCAGCAGCAGCAACAAAATGCATATTGTGTAATATATTGAGCAGGAGGAAAGATGGCTGTTTGCCAGATCTGTGATCCATTAACCTCTTTAGCTCATTGTTGGCAACAATAGCACACAATCACATTTTTATGTTTGAAAGACAAGGGATTTTTTTTCCCATCTCAAAATCACAATGCTACATTATAGTCTAAAAGAAACCTCAAACAATAAAAGTAATAAGAAAGGAAGAAACACAATTTGCTTTTCTCTGAACAAATGTTGTTGTTCTGTTTTTGCTGAGGGAGGAAAAATGCTGATAAGCAATAAAGTCCACAAAGGCACGACAATAGATTTTAAAGAAAGCATCACTCCATCTATCGGTCCGATCAATTGATAAAATTTTAAACAATGTTTATTTATATTATCTTTTTATTGGCATCAGTCTTTCTTTTGCACCTGGCAGATTACTGAAAAGGAAGACAGGTACGATGAATCCAGTTTCTCATAATTCTGTCTTACACCACGTTTGTATCTAGCCAGAGAGGAACAATCAGCAGTCCCTGCTTTCTCAGCAATCCTAACTTCTCCTCACAGGATCCTTAGCTCTGTAGCTGATAGACTGTGAGACTGTCACAGTGATTTTGCTTACCTTGTACAAGATCACCTAGTTTCTGGGAGAAGGTACAGTTCCAGAAACTGTGTAGCAAAACTCAAGAAAGGGCTTTTTGCCTTGCCTAGGGAGGGTTGGAAGATTAGATAAGCAAACATGAACTTTTTGTGTTGCTTTTCACCTCTTAGAAACGGCCTGGCTTTTCTGCTAGGTAAAGTGGAGAGGTGAATGGGTAAGGTCTAATATTTTAATAGAAGTCTTTTGGCGTTGTGCTAAATTAAACAAATAAAACACTAACCACCAGGCAAAACTGATACATCCCCCCTAAATCTATTTGAAATACAATTTTGAAAACTGTCACTGTTTATTGATTTGGTTTAGACACCAAAGCCAAATAAAATCCAAAGCAATGAGACATATGGATAATTAGAGTGTTCATTTGGTAAAGGATTTTTTTTTTTCCTGAGCATCATCACCCTCTCTTGTCTCACGAAGATGTAACCATTAAATATTATTTAGTTTGCAGTTCCAAATAAAGCTGTCCTCTCAGTAAAGTATGGAAATGTTTGTTATTATTAAGAATTAGAGGGCATCTAACCTACTTTCCCAAATCTATCCTTTTATATTTTAACTGGTTAATCATGGACATCTAGATTCAGTTCATTTAGCAAATATTCATTGAAAGGATCTTTCTGTGTACCAACCACTGGAAACTAAAAGATGACTAAAAGATGCCTCTGCCCTGCTGGAGCCAGGAACTGATCATCAGAGTTGTCAAGTAGGCATCTGGTTTACCAAGGGTCCTTCTCTTACAAGGAAGTGAGCCCCTGCACCTACATCTCCATGTTCCATCACGATTTTTGAGTATTTCTTATATGAAAGTTATGAATTTTGCATTATACTACACTGTATTAGGTCTCATGGGAGACCACACCTGATTCTAAGGGAAGCATTTTTCATGGAAGAACTGAGTCCACAGCTTGGATATTGGAAACTGTGTGGAAACCATGAGGATGGTAAAAGGATTTAACCTTTCTCTAGGTCTACACCAGTGCTGGGCAATAGAGGTGTAATGCAAGTCTCCAATGTGAGCCACGTGTGAAATTTTAAATATTCTAGGAATTCATTAAAAAAATAAGAAGAAACAGATAAAATTAGTTGTAATAACATTATATTTAACCTAATATATCCAAAATACTATTTCAACATGTGATCAGTATAAAAAGTATTAATGCCACAGTTTACTTTATTTTTTACATACTCCAATATGGAAAAAAATATGGATGTCCATGTCCTAATCTCTAGGACCTATAAATATGCTATATTACCCAGAGGAAGAGATTTTTGCAGACATAACTAAGGTTGCAGACTTTAAAATAGGGCGATTATCCTGGATTGTCTTGGCTTTATCTAATCACAAATTCTTTTTTTTTTTTTTTAAATAGTTGAGTAATATTTTTGTATTATTCAGAAGAATTACTTACTTAAATAGTGGAAAGCCACATCTTTTATCCAAGGGTTAAAAAAGCCTCTAGTCAGATCTATTGAAAATTCTTTGTAATCAGTATGTTAAGGAAACTTTCATACATTATACATAGTTCTGATATCCAGATTTAAACATGTGAACATCAGATGATTTTCAAACATACAATTAAAGCTATTCATCACAATTTTCTGATTCCCAATATTAAATTAAAGTTACCTTGGAGTGTAAAGCAAATGGCTTACAGTAACCCTACAACATACTTAAAGAACCCTTTCCCATATCATACATGCAAATTATCTTCTCTTTACTTTAACTCCTAAGTTAAGTTTAACCCCATTCTGGAGTCACTACTAAGGGGCTTATGGTGCTCTTTGAGAGTAAGGAAAATTAATGTAAGCAGAACTTATCAACATATTAATAGTGTGTGTGTATATATATATATATATATGATGTTTGTTTACATATGTTATGTCATATAATATGAACGGTGTATGAACTATGTACAATCATTTCTATCACTGAACCACAAGAAATGTGATATATTATGCCATTTTCAAGAAACACGTGAAACAATAGGGTATATGAAGAAACATCATAATGAATTTCACTTAATATAAATAACTTCAGAGCCAAACTTCTTTATAATTTTTTTCTGATTGTCGGTTAAATACATGGTCCCTCAGTGTCTTTGTTGAAGATATCTCAGGACCCTGTTGGGTATCAAAATCCGTGGACACTCCAGTCCCTTATATAAACTGGCATAGTATTTGCATATGTATACCCCCCAGTGCACTTGTCATTTCTAGGTTACTTATAATACCTAATACAATGTAAATGCTATGTAAATAGTTGCTATACTTACTTTTAAATTTTTATTAGTTTGTTGTTGTATTTTGAATTTCTATCGCATTTTTTCCTTGAATATTTTAGATCTGGGTTTTGTCGAATGCCTGGAACCTATGGATATGGAGAGGAGCCAACTGTACAGAGTTAATTAATTTTATAATTTAGCAATGAAGCATCATACACTGAGGTCAATACCTATATTAAGCATTTCAAGCTCAGCTTGCATTCTCTTCCTCTATGTAACAAAGCAGGATGGTACTTTGAGATCAGTTTCCTAGAAGCCTTTTATGGCTCTTTCTGAGTGGCACTGGGTTTAACTCCCAAAATATTTTAGAAAGTAGTTTCTTTTTTTTTTTTTATTTTTTTTACTTTTTTCGAATTTATTTATTTTTATATTGTGGAGAAGGGGCAGGGAAAGAAGGCGGGGGAAGAGGTGAGTGACAGGGTCGGGCCAGTGGCATGGTACCACATTGGCTGTATCTAGGTAGAGGCAGTTTCAGGCCGGGTCTTGATGAGTCGTTGCTACGCGGAAGTAGCTCGATGGATCTGCTTCTAGTCAGGCTCGGGAAGTTGCACTAGGCCTCAGGCACATGGCAGGGCCCAACAATTCCCTCTTGTTTTTTGTATGGCGGAAAAACATAGCCCCTGTCTTAGGGCAACCTCCAACTCTTGGGCTTAAGCGATTCTCTTGCCTCAGCCTCCCAAGTAGCTGGGACTACAGGCGCCCGCCACAACACCCCTCTATTTTGTTGTTGTTGTTGTTGTTGTTGTTGTAATAGTTCATTGTTGTCTGGCAGGCCTGGGCTGGGTTCGAACCTGCCAGCCCCGTGTATGTGGCTGGCACCCTAGCGGCTGAGCTACAGGCACTGAGCCATTTCCTTTGTTTTTGATGAGCCAGCCAAAGCCACGCATTTCTGGAAAGCCTTCCCAGAAACACAGCTTTCCAAGCACAGTCATGGGGCCGGAAGGCTGGGCTCCTGGTCTTTTGCAGGCAGAGTAGCTGGCGAGCCTGGACACACATAACTTTTGTCCCTCAGCAGACTTTGCTCATGGGGAGGAAATTGGAGGCAGTGGGAAGATCCCAAAAGGCAATGGATGTGGCCTCCAGAAGAGAAGGGATCAAGCTTCACCTGCCGGGCCTGCTGAGGGTGCCATGTGGACTCATTTGGGGGTTGTAACTGAACACACGGCCATCAGTGTTTAGTGACCAGGACTGTCTTGTGGGATAGTGACCGAGCACTGTCTTGCGCATGAGAGTTGGACAGGTTTGAGTTTGAATTTGGCTGCAGGAACTTGGGCAAATTTCTTGACCTCTGTCAGCCTCAGTTTCCTCAGCTGTACAATCAGGCATTTCCATCTGCTGGGCAAGAAGGCAGGGAGGCTGGGAAGTGCCTCTGTCATGGGTTACCATGGGGATTGTCTAAGACTACACATGCAAAACTCTAGTGCTGTGCCTGGAACTAGTGCATGCCCAGCAGTGGTGCACACCCACCTGGGGAGCGAGGGGCCTGACCCCTGTCTTCTTGGCCCAGGGCCCTCCTGGGGAGCCCACTAGGCAGTAAAGAGGAAGCAGAGGGTTCGCCTCTCATCTCAGGGCCTCCATGTAAGCCGTGCAGGAAGCAGGACTACAGAGCAAAGCCTGGGGCATCCAGGAGTTGTTTTCCATGGGAATGTGAAGGTATAGAAAGGGAGTATTCTTTTCCTGTGGCTCAATTACAAAGCCAGCGTCTTTCATCTGTGGAGCATGGTGGTTTTGCAAACTTTAATTTATTCCCAAAACATCTTTGTGAATTTGGCAGCTGCTGGCTCACAGGTGAGGAGCAGAGGTGGTGAAGTGACTTGCCTGCAGGCTGGGGGAGCAGGTGCCCGTCACACACCCTCATCTTCCTGGTGCCCGTCCGTGCTCTGTCTTCGATACAGCTGTGTGGTATCAGCTTTCTGGTCTAGGTTTTGCTGAAGCAGAGGTTCACGTGGAGCCCAGGAACTGTGCTGACTGTTCACCAGGACTGACAGGATGGGGAGAAGGGAACAAGGTGTGAAGAAAATTCATTAGTTCAGGGACAATTCTTGATAGGCCAATCATGCTTCCCTTGGAGAGGTATGCAAAGCATGCCCAGTGTTGTCCTTTACGTTATGGGTCACTGACTGGCCTTAGCCCAGACTGGTTTGCAGTGGTGCCAGCAAAGTCAGAATGTGACAGTTCCCGAGCGTAGTGTGTGCAACCACTAAGATTTTTCCTGGCTTGGGTAGGAGTGCCTCACTGTAATGTTTGGTGTGTGGATTACAGAGATACCCTTTTAAGTGTGTCTGGAGGAATCTTAAGAGCTTTGTTTCTAAAATTAGCATCTATCGAACAGCAAGAAAGAATCACACAGGCAAGGCGTGTGATTTTACTAATTTCTTCTCCCCATCCCCCCCTCCCTACCTCCAACTCTGGAACCAAATATCTGAACCAGATCGCTGGTTCAGGACTCCATGAAAGTCTTGGGGAAGTCCACACCAGCCCTTCAGTGAATACAGTCGGAAATTCTTATATTTCTCATTTCAAAGGCCAAAAGGAAAGTTGTAAATACGATGATAGCTTTATCTGTTCCAAGCGTGGTTTTTCTTTGAGAGTCAAGACTTCTTTGTCTCCACTCACAGGGGCATCCAATCTTTTTTCTTCTCAGCTGCACATTGGAAGGATCGGAGTTGTCTCGAGCCACACATTAAATACACAAACACTAATGAAAGCTGATGAGCAAAAAAATAGGTTTGTGCATACTTTTCATGATATCTGATACCACAGATCAGCAAAAACAGCCCTAGAATAATCTGCATGCGGCCTGTGGACTTCAGGTTGGACACCCCTGCAATGTATAGGACAGGGAGCTTCCTGTCGAGTGGGGAGTCACATCCGTCCTGTAACAGGTAGAGCTTTGCTTGTTTTCTGTGCCTACTTGATTCACCACCTGTCTAGGCTAACCTGTAGGAGGCCCAGCCCCTTCACATGGCCACTGTGGCATCCTTTTGTGTTTCGTTTTTGGGAAGTCATTCTAGTTTAGTTCGTGCTGATTGCATAACTCAAAAGCAGTTCCTTTTTCATCGGAAGTTTGCTACTCAGTTTCCAGAAACTTCCTTACTGTAAGTGAGGTTACCTGAGGTCATCTGGTGGCAGGGCACACAGAACCCATGCTCACAAGGGCCCTAAGCTGAGGGATTAATACTGTACAGTTGCAGTCCTGGAATTCTTAGAGTTTCATCTTTGAATCTGTGTCTTGTAAGCGAAGTCTGGTGAGGCCGTGGAGTATGCAGCAGGGGCTTGGGGGCTTGGAGCCTTGGTCCCCATGATCCTGCCTATTGCTGTCTTCCTGCCTCCCCTGAGTGGGTTTCTGCCCCTGCCTGTGGTGGGGCCTGGACACAAGAAAGGCTGGGGTTAGGTGTGTGCTCTCCATCACTTTCTGGGGTAGGGCATGGTGGCAGCTGGCAGCTTGATGGCATGTTCTGTGGGCAACTGATGGAGGTAACTCATGCATCCTGGAGGGTAGAATTCCCTTGGGATCACCCATCTTGGGTGGAGGCAGCCAGGCCCTGGGAAGAAGACTCGACTTCCTCACCCCTGGTAGGTCACAGTACATTGGTCCAGCTGCTCACTAGAGAGAAAACCCCAGAGTTAGTGGGGCCCTTGCTCACTTTCACGTTGGGGTCCCCGTGTACTTATGAGGGGCTGTACTTACTCTGCAAAGTATCCCCGGACCCAAAGGAAAGCAATGACACAAATAGTAAATAATAAAATGACGATATGCACAAGAATGTGAATATACCTAGTGTCGCTGAAATGTACACTTAAAATGATAAAAAAAAAAAAAAATGGTAAGTTTGTTAAGTATATTTTCTGGCTATAAAGAATATATTTGTAAGGTGTTAAAAAAACAAAACCAAGAAAACCCACTATGACAGAGAGAGCCAATGTGGAAGGAAGGAAGAAACTTAATCATTTAGAACCTTCAATGGGCATGGTTTCCCAGCTTTTGAAACAAGGGATCCCAGTTTTCTCTCTGCACTGAGCCTCACAAGTGATCTAGTTGGGCCTCTCTGTTGAGCACTGTGAAACTACCAAGCCTTTGCCTTTCAAAGGACCTGGCCTGGAAGTCTCTATCATTCTGATTGCTGAACAGACTCTTACCTTTTCTCTCTTTCCCCACCACAGGCATCGTGTTGACCATGTGCCAAGCCCTGGAGAACAGCACATCCCCCCTGAGTGGTGAGTGCAGCTGCCTGGGGTATGGGGCCCAAGCTCTCCCCTGAAGAGCTCTTTCTGTGGCCTCCTGACCTTGGAGCCCATGCCCATCTCTCAGCCCTCTCTGCTCCCTCCTCATGGGTCAGGGAGGTCTTAACTGCAATCCCAAGGTGGGGCCATTCCTGCTCCCTCAGGGTCTGCCCTCTTCCCTGTCTCTCTCTCTCTTCAGCTGTTCAGGCAATTCATGTGGGCAAGTGCGCCAGAAACAGGCCCACAGGACCTGACAGCTCAGAACTATCCGTATTTTTCCAGCTCACATCATAGTTCATCTAAAGAAGAACCAGGTTCCTGAATCTCCTTGTTGACTTCTGCCTGACGATCTTTGTTTAGTTATTTTCTAGTTTATGTTTTGTTATTTACATAATAGTTCTTTTTTCTTTTTTTTTTTTCTTTTTTTTCATTTTAAAGATTCTAAATCAACATACTGGAGAGCCTTGGGAAATGTAGGAGGCAAACTGCAGGTCCTAGCAGGCTGAAAGCCAGACTCCACTGAGTCTCTTTCAGGTGACAAGTTGCAGTGACAGCAAATGCTGATGCTGCAGGGGTACTCCTGGTCATTCCACTTGTCTTGCAAGTCTCATCCCTTCATACATACAAGAAACTCTGAGAGACATTGTACCTGTTTCCTTAGAGCCCTGGTGTTGCTCTTGCCTAGGCCTTTAGGGTTTCCCAGGCCCTTCTGGGCTGACCTGATACATTTATCCAGAAAACAACTGTCCTTCCTGCTTTAGTGACCAACCTCTGTCCCATCTTTCCTTTCTGACTTCTTCATGTGAGACCGTCTCAGACATTGACAAGAAGTTGAGGTTTACTTTCCCTTTTCTCTTGTGATGTGTGGTCAGAAAACTGCAGCTGCTATAACCCAACTATAGCACAAGACTATGGGGAAAGGGCCAAGGAAGGGGAAGGGAGGGGGGAGGTTTGGGTGGAGGGAGGGTGATGGGTGGGGCCACATCTATGGTTCTATGGTGCATCTTAGAATGGGTACGGGTGATTGCACTAATGTACACAGCTATGATTTAACAATAAAAAAAAAAAAAAAGAAAGAAAACTGCAGCTGAGCCCCCACTGGGTTGCACATTACCCTGTCACTGGCTGAGTGCCACTCTGCGGCCCAAGGTGGTACAAGGGAGCAGAGGCAGTGCCACAGCCCCTAATGTCCAGAGAGCCTAAGCCTCAGAGTCGGCTGCCCATCTGTGGGGAAGGGAGGTGGCTGTCCCCGGCCTCTGTGTTGCTTTCTGTTTGATGGGTCGCTTAGCTATAAAACTTGTGTCTCAGTGTCTTAGAGATTGATGAAATAGCTCTTTCCATTTTTACTTATTCTCTGCCCTGCCCCATGAGACCAGATATGAATCCACAGAGGGTTGAGGCAAGAGACAAGTCCAAATGGTCATAAGCTCGTTATAGTCACCCCTTCAAAGGCTTTGTGACCTGTCAACCTTGTTGCTTAACTTTCTCTTCCTTTAGGGTTACCTTCCTGTCTCCTGTCTCCTGCTCAGGCCTTACCACCCCTCCCTACCCATGCTGTCCTCACCAGACAGGGCTGAAACCCTGCAGTGGGCACAGTTCAGACTGGGGACCAACTTCCACCAGCCACTCTCCCTACCTGATGTTGGAGCGAGTGTCTGAGTGTGTCTGACTATCTGCTAACATCAAATTAAGAAATCTTCATCCACAGAAGGAGAGAAGTGATGGCAAACTTGATCCCTGAATCCCAACATCCAGCTTTGATAATTGGCATCACTCTTTCATTTTTTTTCATTTATTTCCCCCACCATTTTCACTTTTCCCTTTGCTGAAATATTTTAAAGTAAAGCACAATTGACTCATAACAGTTCAATATGTATATCTAACAGATAACTTTTAAAAACATAACTATAGTTCCATTACTACACTAACAAAGGCAATGTTAATTCATTTGTGGTAAATCTTCAGATATTGACGGTAGATGCTGCTACACTTAATTTTGTGGTATTTCATTTTCATCTGATTTTATTTCAATGTTTTTATATGTTGCTTTCTACTTATTTCTTTCTGGTGAATGGTTTTCTTTTCTTTTTTTTTTTTTTTTTTTTTTTTTGCAGTTTTTGGCTGGGGCTGGATTCACCACCACCTCTGGCATATGGGGCTGGTGCCCTACTCCTTTGAGCCACAGGCACTGCCCACGTGAATGGTTTTCATAAAACATATTCATTTATGTGCTGGGTGACTTTCAAATCTGAGTGTCCCTAACTCCTTAAGCTTTGGCTGGGCTCATTCACTAAATCCCAGATCCAAACCATCCAGGACTATGTTGAAACCATGCACACCATTTATGTAGACAAATGGGTAGATGGGTAATTTTAGGGAAAAAAAAACTGTAAGGGCTTTACCCATGACATAAATATGCAAGTCTGTTCATTCTGGGAGTTAGAGAGAATGAAAAAGGTATAATGGTTATAAGAGAAGTTTTGGTACTTTTCTGAAGGATAGCCCTGGAGCAGTGGGCTACAGGAATGCACAGGTGAAGCCCTGACATTTTAATGGAATAATGTGGAGAGAAAATTGCCAAGTCTGTGTGCCAATCAGGGGAGACATGGGGTCTTGAAAGACCATGGGGCAATGATCCCATGTGCCTTTCTTGTGCATTTCAAAAAAAAACAAGTTCCAAGTTTCTTCTTGGTGGGGTTTCTTTCTTAGATCCCCAAGTATGGAGGGCAGATAACGCCAGAGTCATGGGAAACTGGTCTTGTCGACAGTAAATGCCTCTCAGACATCTCCTTTGAATGGGACAGTGGAGGGTCTTAGGCTGGAGGTCAGGCATCCTGGGCGTTGGGCCCACTTGGCCTCAGTTTTTTCAAGTCCCTGGGCAAGTTGTTCATCTGGTTCCTGTTTGGATGCGTTTCCTCATCTATTGGACTTGAATCAGGAATGGTCTGTAAGAGTTTTCACGTGATCTGTCTGAGAGATTGGCCTCTCTGATAAGTTGGAGAGCTGTGCTGAGAAGGACATAAGCCTTCAGGCTTTTAGGAATTACTACAGTGACCAACTGGTGATGCCCACTGTGGCCCAGGGTAGGGCTGTGATAGTGTGACTGCCACGTATTGGCTTCTCCTGCAACTAGATGTTATTTCACAGCAAGTTTGAACATTCTAGTTGCTGGAACTGTGCCCACGAGCAGGCCTTCTCTGCCTGGCCCTCAAGGAGCCCCCACACAGAAGACAACGTGAGAACCCACAGTAAGACCAGCGGACAATGGGGCGACCTCCGCTGACTGCCTAGTCAGTGCACAATTTAGAAAGGAATTGCTGTGGGAGAGAAATCAATAATCTGGGGGTTAAGACAGCATTTTTAATCTGGTTGGTGTCCATTTATAGAGAAGACAGAAAAACATCAGCTGAAGGCGGGGTGAGGGTGGCAGCACCTATGGCTTCAGAACATGTCACACCCTCCCAAAGAAGGAGTTATGACCTATCTTCAAAAGGCACTTTTTAATGCCCCTTAAAAGGGACAGAGTACACCCAGGTTAAGAAGTTGTTGGGTGGCTGCTTGCTTAACCCTCAGAAATGTTGCAAAGTTCCCAGCCCGCCCATCTGGTTCTCATATTTTCATGAGACTCACTCTAATGACTGAGGGGGTGTGGTCAGGGCCCTGCTCAGACGCCCAGGAGCCAGGCTCCAGGCTGCCCTCTGCTATCAGCCTTGCTTGATCTGGGTACCCAGGGCATCTTTAAACCGCCAAACTTCAGCTCCTTCCTCTTGCCTGTGTCAATGGCATTCACCTAGAATCAGGGCATGTTTTGAAGGCTTGCTTCATTTAGTGTCCGGGAGACTTTTCAGGGGTGGTGATGAAAGAACATGGAAATTTTACAGTGGGGTTATTCATGGAAAATGTCACCATTATCATCTGACTTGGGGAGAAGACGGTCAGATTTGATGGGGTCCCTGGCGGTGAGTTTGGGCTGGGGGTGCACAAAGCAGATTATGGTGAAAAGTCTTTGAAGTCTTTACTTGTTTGGAAAACAGGTAGGACGTGGGTCACCCAGCAAGTACAGGATCTGGTATTCCTCTGTCACCTAACAAAAGCTTTTCAGAACTGCAAACTGCTTCCCCATTCCATTGTCTAGAGTTTTCCCACGTGGAACTGAAGTCATTCTAAAATTAGAAGGCTCACGTGTTCTACCCAGGTACCTGCTTCACCTGCTCCAGACATGCGTCTGTAACAGGAGAGACTTGATGTGCCTTCATTTGGGGATGAAACCACCTACACCTGTGTGTGCTTGCTTCAGCGACTGCTTAGAAAAGCATCAGGACAGAATGAGAGACTCTTCCTTTCCCCTTCAGGATTTATCCTTGTCATCCACTTGCTCATTTCACATTCTACTTTTTGCAGAGGAACTTGTGCTGGGTCAGTTGCTTTTCGTGCCAAGGCTGCTCAGTGCCCAGGGCAGTAGACAGAACACAGGATATGGAATCAAGAATCGTAACTCTGACTCTGACTGAGAGACTTTAACAGAGTTGTTAAATCTTCCTGAACCTCATTTCTCCCATCAATTAGATGAAAGAGTGGGATTAAGTTAATGTCTTTTCTAACCATGAGTTTCAAAACCACTTTAATGGGTTATGACTAACATTTTTAAAATATGAAATTGAGTAGCTTAGAATAGAAAATTTCAGAGTGCCTTATGTGGAGGAAGGGCAGGTACCATTTCATGGTTCTCTTGTTTTAGTTATTAATAGATTTGTGTAGTGGCATTCTGCATCATTTTATTTATATAAATCATGTCCATACCGCATCCTCTATTTGCAGAAGTTAGATGTTTACAGAGTAAGTACCATAATCTTTCCAGACCTGTACCTTCCCCCACACACAAATGCCCCTCCTCTTTTATAGTTGTCTGGTCCACCCCTAATTTGACAGCAATCCTTTTATTGTATTCACCTTCATCAAGTCTTTCCAGAATACTCATCTTATAGAAACAACACCTCTTTCCTTAATGCACAGATATTTTGTTAATTTACATAATATGTAATTAAATTACGTAAGTGCAACAATGAGTTCAACTGACATAAACAAGTTTGGGAACAAATACAAATGACCTCTTGGTAAATACAGGGCAAATACAAGTTTGGGAACAAATACAAATGACCTCTTGGTAAATACAGGGCAAATATAGTGTTAACTTAGCTGGTAAGAACAGACATAGGCTGGTAAACTAGAGTAGCCAAGTAACTGAGCTTTTGCATGCTGAGGGCATTGGTGTATGCTTTAGCAAGGAATGGAGAGTATGGGGCTGGGGAAATCAGGGGCTTGGTTTAAGTTGACCTCAGATAAGAGAGCCTCTCCCATCTTTGGGATAAACAAGGCAAATGACAAAACTTGATTCTAAAAATCTAGGCCAATAGAAGGCTGAATATTCTCCTACTTTTAGTTTTAATTTGACCCACATTTAGGTACTCCCTCATACCAGGTGTTGTGTTCAGCCTTGAGGTCCACGTGAGAATTAAACATGAGCCCTGCCATCAGAGGGCATCAGCTCGGGCAGATGATGTTGATTTTTGACAACTCAAAGATCAGTTAGAAACATAGACAAAGCCATGATTTATCATGATGTATTTCTTTGAAGAAAACAGCACTCCTACCATGTTCAGACTTCCATTTTTAATCTAAGTTCCAAACTGCGTACTTTACATTCTCTTTGTTAAATTGCTATTGCTTGGTTTGGTGCTGGGTCAGTGTTCTGATTAATCACTCTTCTGGGCTGTGGCTGATATCTGTGAAGCTGGCAAAGAGGACAACTCTGGCAGGTACCTTGTGTCGTAAGAACAGAACCTGACCGCACGTCAGCCTAGGTAATGGGGGGTTGCTTGTAAGGAGTCAGCCCTCAGAGAATCCAAGGATGTGATGCCCAGCCAGGCCTCATGCAGTGCTGGAGTCAATGAAACTGCAGGGGTCTCAGCTGCAGCAGTTTGTGGCTATTTACTCTGTGCCCATCATCAGGATAATTCTAATACCAACTAATTCCATTTCTGTGCCTCTTAGCTCACAGTCTCTAGAGAATAGGATTAGATTGCCTTTTTTTTTTTTGGCAAAATGGTCACTTAGCAGCTGTGGTTGATTTGGGAAGGGATGGCTGCAGGTAAAGGAGGTGCCAGAGGGTGGCACAGGCCTCGGACAAGGCAAATTTCCTCATTAAACATGGAGGAAACAAATATTGAGTGAGCACCTATTATGTGCCAGGCCCTGATCAAAACAAAGGCCCTATTCTCAAGGACCTTATACGTACACTTCCCTGGAAAAGGCAGGCATAATATGCTATCTTAAACCATCAGATTGGCTTATTTTTAAGAATGGTGATACTGAACACTGCTGTGGGTGACATGCCACAGCTAACATACATTGCTAACAGGTGTGGATATTGGCATAGCCTTTCTAAAAAATAGCTCGGCATTGATAGTGAACTTAATTCCATTGTATTAGTAAGAAAGAACTTTACAACTGTGAATGCCCCATGACTCAACAATTGAACTTTGAGGAATCCGTTTTACAAAAATAATCAGAAATGAAGTTCCTATCCATTATACTGAAAAGGAGCCAATTTAAATGTCAGCAAGAAGAAGATAGTTATGTAACAAGTAGGCTACTATGTGCCCTTTAAAATCATATTGATGAAGAATGTTGAAGGATAAGGGAAAATGCATATGATATATACAGAGAAAAAGTAGGATATTAAATTGAATATATGTGTATAAGTCTAATCTGTAGACTATCCGCACAGATGCAAAAATACAGGGCAAATATAGTGTTAACATTAAATTTCTTTGGTTAATGAGGACATAAGTGATTTTCATTTGCTTCAGACTTTCCTGTTTTTCCACAGTATTGACAAAGAAAGAAGAGGCAGTGAATGGCTTTTTGCTGCCCTGCAGGTATGGCAGCCAGCATGCCCTGCATGCAGCTGTCACCGAGACTCAGGCCGTACTGCTGTTTCTGGAACACAGAGTCCTGCCACACTGGCCTCATGTGAGAGCCGCCCTAATTCCTGCAGTGTGGTACCCGGGCCTCGCTCCCCTGCACAGCAGCCTCCCAGGGAGCTCACTGTTGGGATAGATTGTTCCCAGCAGTTACCAGTGCACCTCAGAGTTTAGGGGATGCTCATTCCAACTTCTTCGCATGATCCACTTTGCAGAAATTTCAAGTACTTGATACCTTTAGGTGTCAACAGGAAGTTGGGCCTTTCTCTCTCAAATATGAAGACTCTGAAACTAGACAGTCTGAGTTCAAGTTCCACCTCTCCCGTTTACTAGCTGTTCAACCTTGGGAAAGTTACTCAACCTCTCTGTGCCTTGGCTTATCTGTAAAAATGGGAATAATAATACTCATAGGGTGGATGTGAGGATTGAGAACTTAGTGTATAAAACACTTGAAACTATAGGGTGTCCCCAAAGTCACCATACATAAGGAAAATGGGAAATTGTGGCTAAAAATGTACCTTTGTTTATAAAATGGTCATTAAAAAATTTTACAAAATATTTACAAAATACTCTCTATCACTAGAGAATAGACAGTGCTACTGTCGCTACTCTTACTATCATTACTGGGTGACCTATATATTGTAAAGCAAAACCTGTGTCTTTAAGGTGCTGTTTACCACCCGGAGCTGTGGTTCTCACACTTCAGTGAATATAGTTGTCAACCTCTAGGTTCCTGGGCCCCAGCACATGCAACCCAGAAATCTGCATTTTTAGTCCTCAACCACATTTTGATGGAGCTCAGTAGGAAGATGAGGAGGAATGGCACATGTCCTTGTAGACTAAGATGTCACCATGAGGTCCCCTCCTCACAGTGCAGGATCCCAGGACTCTGAAGTGTGAGTGTTCCAGGGCTGACTTCAAGCACTCACCTAGAACCTTGGTAAAGAGAAGTCAAAAACTTCAGAACTTGGGTCATCACTTCAGACATCCTCTTTCTCACCAGCCTTGTTGTGATGAAATGATGAACACAGTGGTTTGGGGGTAAAACATCAGCTTTGTTTTCCAAGAGCACAAGCCTGAACCCCTGGCCTGGAGCATCTGGGTATTTACTGGAGAAGAGACTTTTAGCTGCTCTCCTCCAGCCGGGCTCATATGTCCGGTTAGCAGACTCTGCAACTGTTTGTTTTGCAGATTCATTTTCTGCATCTCCCTTCTTAGCTTCCTGTCTTGAAAGGCCCTTATCAGATTGTGAAATAGAACACAATTTCACACATTTGGCCATTTTAACACCACATTGCCTTGGCTAAAATACTTCCTAAATACCGAAACACGGGGGAAAATGGATAAGATGAGCTTGACTGAAGGGCCTCAACTCTACTCTCACGCTGGCTTGACTTAGCCTGAGTTTTCTCTTCCCATTTGTCACTTAGCAGCTTGACAAGGAATCCCTCTTTTTGGGTCTTTTTCACCTTGATTTTGGGGAGTTTGGAATCTAAACTCCCTGCCTTGCATAGAAGGTCTAGGGAGATATTTCTGAGATCTTGAAAGTGGAAGATAATTTTATATTGCATGAAATCTGCCACAAATCCATCTTCCTGGTGTTCTGAGGGATGACAAATAGAAATATATGTGATGAATCACGTAACAGCCCCTGGGAAACTCTATAAAGTTCTGTTTCTAGCAGGCTTTCTGCCTGATATCCTATTGTTAGTAAAGAAACCCAGCCCAACATGATAAAGGCTCCAGAAACCTAGGGGCACACCTAACAAAATGATCACCAGATGGTAGTTGTCACTATGGGCAGTTTCCCAAATATTTAACCGTTGATCGGTACTTCCCAACCTTTTTCAGAATAAACTTACATTTTTAACATCAAAAGTGTGTCAGGCCCCATAGGTAGTATTGCGCCTTTAGTATTAAATTATGTTACATATTAAATGAATTAATATACATAATGGTTAAAAGCTGTTAGGAGAACCCAGAAACACTTTAAAATGAATTGTATTTTATCAATCACAATAAAATTCATGCAAGAATATTATGAACTAACACCGAGCACTCACTATATGCTGGGTGCTGTTTCATATATACCTATTTAATTCTTACAACAACTCTAAGAAGAAGGTCCTATTATTAGCTCCATCTTAAAATTGGCAAAATTGAGGCACAGAGAAGTTAAATCACTTGCCCAAGGTCACATAATTTGAAAGTGGCAGAGTTGGGATCTGAGCCCAGATAACTGACTAAAGAGTGATAAGTATTTCATCACCATGCTTTAAAAACTCACTCACAGAGATGCATAGACATCTCACTCAGACCACAGATAATATTTGAGGGGAGATTTATACTCTGCATTAAGTAACTCTGCGACTCTTTCTTCTCCTTCTTCAAGACAGATTGGAAACTACTTTCTTGGATTTTTAATCCTCCATTTCATTAAAAATTCAACATACATCTTAAAGTATGTGTGTATAGTTGCACATATGTATGTACACGTGTGTGCACATGTAATTGTACCTGTGTGTGCATGTATGTGTACACATAAGCTTTTATTGGTCTTATCACTTATCAATCTTGTTGGCACTCTACCAGGGTGACAGCTTGAGACTCTGTCTCAAAAAAAAAAAAAAAAAAAATATATATATATATATATATAAAAAATATGTATGTATAAAGAACTATTCCACAGTTTTGTGACTTTGTTCTGAGTATCTAAATTCTTTTAAGTGTTTCTGCACTAATCTGGTCACAGATAAGTGTTTGCTAAAAGATTCTTTTCATAAACCTATTTAAGATGACTGTGTTGATAGGCTTAATGAAGCACAAGAACTTACAGGACTCCGAAGACACAAAGTCAGTGGGGATGAATCTCACATCTTCTACTCTTTATTATGTGTGCAATGTTCCCAGCTGCTAGCCTCCTTACATATATAGCCAGTGGACATGGTCTCTAGGTTACAGTTTCACTTTACTTGACTTCCACTCCTCATTGGCAGGTAAGAGAATTATGCCTTTTTCATTACTTGACTTTGGCTTGATGAAAAGTTACCTAAAAATAAAAGTCATAACAATTTGCTAACAGAGTGGTTAAAGTGTGGAGCCAGATGGCCTGGGTCCAGATCTTAACTGTGCTGCCCCTTGGGGACTATGACCTTAGGTGAGTTCCTTAGCTCCTATGTGCCTCAGTTCCTTCATCTGGAAAGTGGAGATAACAATGGAACCTCTCCCCTGGGGTAGTTATGAGAATTAAATGAGATGATATAAATAAAGTGCTGAGGACAAGGCCAGGTAAGTCCCATGTAAGTATATGTTACATAAATCTTTTTGTTTAGACTTGCAAAGATAGAAAGAGAGAGTAAGAACATAGTTTAATCTGAAATACCAAGATGGCCACAGTCAGTTGGTGGCAGAGATGTGGTTCAAGTTGTAAAGGACATTGACAGGGTAAATCACAGAACTCAGCACTAAGGGAGTGTCCCTTGATACTTAAAGAATGGGGAAGCATCACTTTGCCTATTGGGAAGTAGCACTGTGGAACCTGCTATTCCAGTAGATGCTAAAAACTAAACCTGTGCTTTAGAATTACGGTACCCAACATAGAGGAACACAGTTTACACCCTCAGTGGTCTTTCTTTTTAAGTTGTGGGTTTATGGCTTTGTTTTGTTTTAAGAGATGAGATCTCATTCTGTTGCCCAGGTGTGAGGGTAACTGGGACCACAGGCACGTGCCGTTAACAACTGCCTTCCCTGTGGGAGATGTTGCACCCTACTTATTCTAAGAAGCAAGATTCAGGAGGAACAGAGAGAAATTGAAGGGAACTACCAGGGATGCTCAGTGAAAAGGCTGATGGCCAGAGAAGTGGAGACACAGGAGGGATGACAGATCTCAGCTCCTAGCCAGCGAGGGGCACCTGTGAGCACAGAGGTGGAAACAGCATGACCACTCCATTGTTTGAAATACAAATAGGTTGTTCTCACTTTGTGTGCAGGGACACGTTGATGGTCACAGGTGATGACTATTCATAGCAATTTATATGGGAAAAATTCTCTCCTCATTTCCCTTTTGATGCTAATGCTGTAAGAATTGAAGTGGGAGAATAGGTTAGAAATGTATGAACATGGAAAAATAACTAGATCACTAAACAGAGAGTATTCCTAATTAAGGAACTAGAGCTATTTGGGATTAAATTCTTAACCATCCAAGGAATAATGTGGAAAAAATAATCGTAGCTTTTCAAATGGCCGAGCATTGTGGCAGGCATCTGTAGTCCCAGCTACTTGGGTGGCTGAGGCAAGAGAATCACGTAAGCCCAAGAGTTTGAGGTTGCTGTGAGCTATGACGCCATGACACTCTACCGAGGGCAACATAATAAGACTCTGTCTCAAAAAAAAACAAAAAAAAAACATACCTTTTCAAAAAAAGAAAAGTTCTTTGGTCTGCTAGAGAAATAGGATGATACTATACAGAAGGGCTCTCTGGGCCAATTTAAATTGACTTTCTTTTTAAGTTGTGGGTTTATGGTTTTATTTGTTTTGTTTTAAGAGATGAGGTCTCATTCTGTTGCCCAGGCTAGAGTAAGTGAGGGTAGCTGGGACTACAGGCATGTGCTACAAGGCTTTTTGTTGGCCGAGATGGTCTCAAACTCCTGACCTCATCCTCCCAAAGTGCTATATTACAGGCATGAGCCGCCATGACTGGTCTCTTTTTAAGTATTTTTATAACTGAGCAAGAGGGCTTACTGAGGGCTGTACTGGACATTAGAAATGATCAAGGGACAGTCAAAGCCCTCAGGTGCTTTTAAGTCGTAGAGATGAGGAGTAGAAGTGCAAACCATTATCCGAGTTAAATGATGTTTGGAACCAAAGTTCCAAACACATTGGTGTCAGGCAGGGCTGGGTGCAAGTTGTGCTCTGCCTGAGGGCACCAAAAAAGGCTGCCTAAAGGAGCAATTTCTTTTCTTCTTTTTTCTTTCTTTCTTTTCTTTCTTTCTTTTCTTTTCTTTTTTTTTTTTTTTTTTTGCTAGCAAATAGCACTTTAAATTGTTTTTAATTTTTTAATTGAAAAATAAAAACCTAACATTTGCTCATATATGTATACATTGAGGAATGGCTAAATTGAGCTAATTGGCCTGCATTTTCACATTCTTAACCAGGCATCCTCAAACTTTTTCAACAGGGGGCCAATTCACTGTCCCTCAGACCGTTGGAGGGCCGGACTATAGTTTAAAAAAAAAAAAAACTATGAACAAATTCCTATGCACACTGCACAGATCTTATTTTGAAGTAAAAAACAAAATGGTAACAAATACAATTCACACCGCCTCATGTGGCCATAGTTTGAGGACCCCTGCTTAAGACCTTAATCTCACACCATCTACAAAAATCAACATAAATGGATAAAAGACTTAAATGTAAGACATGAAACTGCTAGAAAAAAACAAAGCAGAAACTTTATAATATTGGTTTGGGCAATGACTTTTTCCATCTGACCTCAAAAGCACAGATAACAAAAGCAAAAATACACAAATAGGATTACATCAAACTGAAAAGCTTATGACAAGCAAGGAAACAAATCAACAGAACTCAGACACAACCTGTGGGATGGGAGAATATACCTGCTGGCCATCTGTCTGATAAGGGGCTACATGGAAGCCTACACATAAGGAACTCACACAACTCAATTGCGAGTATGCCCGTGGTGGGCTTACTAGAAGGATGGAGAGCCCCCTTTGACTTAGGATACAGTCAAGGTGGCATCAGACAGCCTGTTTTACTAGGGAAGGAGCTTAGCTAAGCATCCCTTACTGGTGAAATTGATCAGCTGTGGTAGAGCGTGCTGGTACTACATGACGGTCCTAACAGTTGGCTCTTGTAAAAAGTAGTCCTGATTAAGCCGAAGGAATTCTCCAAAGTTGAATTAGCCCCTGGAGAGGACATTTGGGGAGAGGACATTGACAATATCAACATTTTAAAGTATCAGTGTGTTTTTATTGGTGTTCAGAGGCAAACAATTAAAAATCTGGCCCAGGGAGAATGCTCAGTTAATATTTAAGTGAAAGAGTTTCTAGGCTCAGGCCACTTAGCATGTGTATCCTCCTTGAAAAGAATTTGTCTCTAGAATTCTCTGGCAGCTCTGTCTAGAACTCCACTGTCCAATATAGTGAAGCACTTGCCATGTGACTAGTACAAATTGTGTCTATGTACTTGTGCGAATGCCTCATGTGGAGAATGACTTGACCTTTAAGATTCAGGTCACGCATCTCCTTCTTCAGAAAGCTTCCCTGATCCCCTTTGGGCAAAAGTACTTGTCCTTCTTCTGTCTATCCCCTTGTTTTTGGAATATTTGTTTTTTTTCCTGCTGTCCCCTCTCTGAAAGCTTCTTGAGGATAAGGGACTGTGTCTTGTTCATCTCTATATAAGATGAACCTCTAGTGCAATGTTTTTCAATCTTTTTTTATAGTCATGAACCTATAGTTAAACTTCCATGGCACACTTAAATTATATTGATCAAAAAAAAAAAAAAAAAAAAAGATTAAAAAAATACACTTACTATGCTTTTAAATTCTTTTGAAAATAATGTAGGCTCGGTGCCTGTAGCCACATGCACCAGAGCTGGGGGTTAAAATCCAGCCCAGGCCTGCCAAACAACAATGACAACTACACCAAAAAAATAGCCAGGTGTTGTGGTGGGCACCTGTAGTCCCAGCTACTTGGGAGACTGAGGCAAGAGAATTGCCTAAGCCCAAGAGCTGGAGGTCACTGTGAGCTGTGATGCCACAGCACTCTACTGAGAGCAACATGAGACTCTGTCAAAAAAAAATAATAATAATTTAATGGACGATCTTTAAAAATGTTTGCAGCACACCTAAGATCCTCTCATGGCACACCAGTTGGAAATCACTGCTCTAGCGCAATGCCTGACAAGATAGATACACAATAGTTGAGAGAATAAATGAATAATTGCTCTCTATAGCTCACCAATTTTTTTATAAAGATATGAGGCACAGAAAGTTAATGTGTTGGGCTTACTTCTAAAAGTGAGAGCCACAGGCTGTTGGTAGAAGATTCACCTAGAATGCTTGTAAAAATTCAGATTCCTAGGAGTCACTGTAGACTAGCAGGTTCAGTCAGAAGATGTTAGGTTATGCCGCAGTAATAAAATGTCCTTGGTTTAATAGCAAGTTTTATTCTTACTCAGTGTCCACTGTGCCCTGGGTGACACAGCAGAGAAACTGATAGTTCAAATCAGACATCCTTATCAGCAAGTGTGTGTCAGGACTAGAACCAGAGTGGGATGCTCCCACTCAGATATGTGTCACTTTTCAATGCTCCTATTTCAGTGTCTGAAGTAACTCATACAGCCAGGCCTAAGGGAGCAGGAAAGACCAAGCTTTCTGTGTACTAGAAGTAGAGACAAGCATATGTTAGTGAGCAATAAGAACGTCCGCTGAATAAGCCAAACGCAAACCTGAGGTGGGGCCTGGACATTTACACTTTTATCTCCCTTGGTGATTCATACTCACCCTAACTTTGAGCACCACTGGGTAGGACAGGAGTCTTCAACCTTGGCTTCACATTAGAATTACCCAGGGAGTGTTAAAAACACCAATACCTTGGCTCCATCCGTCCCAGAGACTCTAAATTACATGGTCTGGGGGTGGAGTCCAGGCCTCAATAATTTGTATGACTCCCCAGGGATTCTGCTGTGGCTAAAGGTAAAAACCGTGGGAGTGAAGAAAAAGAGGATCCTTAAATCCTGACTCTAATACACATATGCAAATATGCAAAGTCTTGCTTTGCATAATTGTTGATGCCAGTGAAGATCAAGTGAACATGAGAGTATTTGTCAACTTCAGTGTGGAACAAATACATGGCATCAGCCTTTATCCACTGGCAGGTGTGGGCTTTACACAGCTGGATCTGTGAAGCTGTCATGTACTCAGGATGTGATCTCCCTCCCCCATGCAAGCCAAGGGAGCAGGGCAGCATCCACCACACCTTCATACCTGCCTTGTCCTCCCTCTCCGCCCCTTGTCCTGGTGATGAAAGGATAAAAAGAGAAGAAAAATTCCTTCCTTGTCTTTTTTTTCCTTCCTTTTCTCCACCCTAATTGAAAGTCCTTAACTTAGAGCTTTTATCCTGCCATCCTCTCTCCCAGACATGGTTCTTAACTTTCATTCAACCTGAGATGTGCCTCACGCCTCTCTGCAACCCAGCGTCCGGTCACTTCGCATGGCCTTTTCCCCACCTGACACCCTAGTCCCATGCCAGGAAAGGCAGCTTGTGCTCTAGCCCCAGGGGAGCCTGGTGCCTGCTTGCTGGTGGCTGGAGCAGCACAGGGATCCATATTCTCAGAAAACCTGTACCCAACGCGTTGTTCATAGCGGTGCTATTAAGGATGGCAGATGCGGCAGGGTGCTGTTGGAGAGGTGAGGTGTGCAGTAGGAAGATCAGCTCTGGGGGCTGGTTTAGCACTCTCACCCACTCTTTATAATATTCCATTTCCTTTGGATTCTGAGATCTCATCAGCTGATTGCAAACAAGTTTTTGAAATGCTACATTCTGTACGCTGGAAATCGTACCAAAAGTCTGTCTTTTTTTTTTTTTCTTTATAAAAATTCCATGTCAGCTTTCTTTCATTGGCAAAGCTGACTTAATACTGAAATAAGCTGTTTTTAATTATTTTTCCTCTTGAGTCTAACAATTTTCAAGGTAGAACAATGCAAGGCAACCTCACAGTACCTAACTGTAACACCTTTTATGAAAATGCAGATTGGTGTGTTTAATATGAGTTGACTTTAAAAATGATGGAAAGAATACTTCGGCCATGATGATATAGGTCCTTCAAAATGATTCTTACCTGTCAAACTCAGCTGATATGGCCGAGGTTCTTGACAGCGCAGGTGTTATGTCAAGCAGCAGATTTCAGGTCACCAGAGCCTTCAGAAGCTAGTGGACACTTTCTCTTATGCTACCCACCAGCCTGAGCCTCCTTTCCATAGCTGGTTCTTAATCAGAAGTTGGCAGGACTCCGCTTCTTGTAGGCGGGGATCCTGGTGCAGGGTTTCTTATCCCAGCACCTCCCACATAGGAAGTGCAGTAGATTCTTTCCATTGTTTGGGGCATGATTTTAGTTGGTATAAACATTGGAGATTCACTGAATTCAACAGAAAACCTTAGCAATCTTAAAATGAACCTCCAAACATAAGATCTCTGTGGTATATTCTGTTGCAAAGAAAATAGTTGCAAATGTGTGCAAGATTCTGGTTTAAATGGCAACCCCAATACCATATGCCCACATCAACAGCTACAAGAGCTGCCATGGTAACATGCCCTGCAAGGCGCCTGCTCCCTCTCCATCCGTAGCTCACAGCTCTCTTCTGACCTTCTGTGCTCGGCCTCCCTGGCATCCTTGCTTTTTCTCAGACCCTTCTCTAACCTCTAGGCTATTGCACTTGCCTTTCCTTCTGCCTGGAATGCTCTTTCCTCAGTTTTTCCCACAACTGACTCCTTTACACTCTTTGGGTCTAGATGTGCTCACCATCTCAGATGTGCCCAGTGTGGTCACTTCAGGCTGTTTTCACATCATCACATCTCCACGCCTTTCCTTCATAGCACTCAGTGCTATCTTTAATGATTGCAATTTGTGTGTTTACTTATTTGCCTGCCTCCCCCATCAGACTTAAGTTCCTTTAGGGCAGAGACCTGTCTGTCTAGTTCATTAACGTGTCCCCAGTGCCCAGTGCAGTGAGTGAGTGAAGGAAGGAAGGGCTATTAAAGCACCTTACCAAGTGCTTTGAATGACTCGTTTCACCTTTATAACATTATCTGTTGATACAATGGGAAATTGAGGCCCCGGGAGTTTCAGAGACTTGCCCAGCATCAGAATTAGTAAGTGACAAAGAACCAAGATTGGATCTAAGGGCTACCCGCCTGCTAAAGTTCATGCCAGAGCCGGCTGTGAGGTTATGGTTCAATCCTCGATTTTTGCCGAGTTTTTGTATCTCCTTACGTACGTCGGTAAGGAAATATTTTGTTTTTTCCTGAGGCTCAAAGCTTTTTGTCCATGGCCTTTGAAATAGGTTCTTTGGTACTGTTTTCTACAAAAGAACTTAGTGGTAACAAGGAAGCATTCTAGGAGAGGCATATTTGGGAGGGAGCTATAGAGATCCACATCTTAAAATCTACTTGTTGGAAAAATGATTATGGCAACAATTGGAAAGCAAAGCCAGGCTCCAGAGAACAATGTTGATGCTCTGGCAATATTACCTCCCTTCCCTAGTTGCAGAAACTTCACAGTTCACACGCGTGGGTGCAGTGGCAGCTGTGCAGTCTTGCTGAGTTTTCTGCAGCTGCCAGACTGCTCAGTGCTCAGGAGACTCTTCCTGGGAAGGAAAGAAGTCACTTTTTCTACTGGGTATATAATTATATACCAAGAATATACACACAAACTACCAGGATGTCTATTACAAATATAAAGAGTACCCAATAGGGTATAAGTAAGAAAACAATAGTTTTCCTATAAACCATCACTAACCAATTTAAAATAGAGGGAGAGGAATGGGGAATTATTGTTCGAGGGATATCAAGATCCGTTAAGCAGGATGATCTGCTGTACAACATGCATGCTTTATAGGTAACTATATTGTACTATACACTTAAAAATTTAAGAGGACAGGGCTGGGCATGGTGGCTCACTCCTGTCATCCTAGCACTATCGGAAGCTGAGGTGTCTGGATTGCTTGAGCTCAGGAGTTTGAGACCAGCCTGAGCAAGAGTGAGATCCCATCTCTAAAAAATAGGTAGGCATTGTGGCAGGTGCCTGTAGTCCCAGCTACTGGAGAGGCTGAGGCAAGACAATGGCATAAGCCTAAGAGTTTGAGGTTGCTGTGAGCTGTCACACCATAGCATTCTACCCAGGGTGAAAGGTGAGACCCTGACTCCCCTCCAAAAAAAAAAACTTTAAGAGGCAAAAAAATCACCCCAAAAGAACATCACTATTCGTAGCAACAATAACAAATACACTGGAGAAGATGTTCTTTGCAATAGTTATAAAATACAGACTATAGACTACCTAGGAATAATCTTTGAAAGATGTATCAGAATGTATTTGAAGTATACTGTAAAACTTAACCTAAAAACTTACCTTTTAGATAATTTGACTAATAAAAGACCCAAACATCAATGGGAAAGACTGTTGTTACAAAACTCTTTTTCCAGGGTGGTGCCTGTGGCTTAAAGGAGTAGGGCGCCAGCCCCATATGCTGGAGGTGGCAGGTTCAAGCCCAGCTCCAGACCAAAAACTATAACAAAAAAAAAAAAAAAAAAAAACAACCAACTCTTTTTCCATTATTATGTTATAATATAACTATAACTCAGGTTATAGTTAGCTTGAATTAACTAGAAACCTAGTTCTAGTTGTTCTTTCCAGGATCAGGATAAATAAGGAGAACTTAATGATTCCAAAGTTCACCTTTAAGAATAAGGCACAAGAAAATCTTGATGACAAATGTAAAGGGGTTTGTACCATCAAGTACTAATAAAGCCAAAGTAATTAAAACATTGCAACACTGCTGCAGGAATAGATAACATTCTTGAGCCAACATGGGAAGCTCCAAAAGAGACCTAATTATACACAACGAGTTGACATGTGAGAAAAGTGGCATTTCACATCCGCAGGGAAAGAGTGGATCGTGTCACAGATGATTCTGAGATGTCAGGCTACACACTTAAAAAGAAACATGTAGATCTAAAAACTTAGTGACAGTCTAAAATAAATTCTAGCTGATTGAAATATTTAAAAAACGGAAACATAAAATTTTTCCAAGAAAATATAAGTGAATCTTTATGTAGCTTAAAAAAAATGAGGACCAGTCAAAACACTGAATACAGAAGCCATAAAGGAAAGTAGACACATAAAAATTATGATTTTTCTGAACACCAAAAAAACAACTGCCATAGAGAAAAATCCATATGCAATATTTGCTGGTATTTGAATCCTAAAAAGGACTTATATCCTTAATATATAAAGTATTCTTCAAAACTAATACCAGAAATTTTAACACACAGTAAGAGAAAGAGCAAATTATTTGAACAGGTAAGTAAAGGACGACTACATATGGCCAATAAATATTGAAAAGTTGTCCTGACTTGCTAGTCATCAAAAATGCAATCTAATGTGAGATACCATTTTTCATTGATCAAATTAGTGAAGATAAAAATAAATGTCAGTGTACAAAGCAGATAAGATTGGAGGCTCATATTATTGGATGTGTGAAAGTTACAACTTTTGTAAGAGCCATTTGGTAATATTTATCATAAGGCTGTAAAAAGCCCCGTTTAGCCATTGTCCTAGAAATACCATTTCTAAGAATTTATCCTAAGGAATAAGCATGGGTGGATTTATGTCAGGGCTGAGCTATGATAGTTTTAGTTACAGCAAGATATTTGTCACAAAACTCAGGAAAAATCCAAGTGCTGAGATGATAAGGGATGCTAGGAAAGGTTTAGAATTGCTTGGAATGGATGAGCATGGTCTTGCGTCGCCACTATCACCAGACCACAGGGAACACCCTGTGATCGAGTCAGTGGCTGACAGCAAATGAGGCATTCATGTAAACGGCAGTTATATATTTGGTGGTTTATCATTTTGGGGGTGGTTGGGTTTGGGGGGGCAGGTTTGTCCATTTTGATGGAAGTTTTTAAGGTTGTGTCTCTTTTTTTTCTTTTTGTTTGGGTTTTTGTTGTTGTTGTTGTTTGGTTTTTGGTTTGGTTTGGTTTTTTTTTTCTTTTGAGACAGGGTCTCGCCCTGTTGCTCAGGCTTGAATGCAGTGGCATCATCATAGCTCACTGCACCCTCAATCTCCTGGGCTCAAATAATCCTCAGCCTCCAGAGCAGCTAGGACTACGGGTATGTGCTACCACCTCCAGCTATTTATTCTATTTTTTGGTAGAGATGGAGTCTCACTGTGCTGCTCAGGCTGGTCTTAAACTTCTGGTCTCAAGTGCTTGGCCTCCCAAAGCACTGGGATTACAGGCCTAAGCCACTGTACCCAGCCTGTATCTTTCAAGTTCTTTTTAGTTTGATGCCAAATTTCTCATTTTGAGTTTTTCGTTTTATACCTTCTTAGGTTTATGCAGTTCTGTTAGACATAGTCATTTGCTTGGATTTCTGACTTCTGTCAGCCCATTACTTATAATTGTACAAGGTGGCACAATTAAGTTCGTGAACTCATCCTAAAAAAAATTGCTACATACCTCATTGCTGAATATCACTGTGGTCCCCAAATATAGTTTGAAGGTGACCATAGTGATATTCAGCAATGAGGCATGTAGCACTTTTTCTAGGATTAACTAGCAAACTTAATTGTCTAACCTCATATGAACAAAAAATATAGATTTTCTCTTCCTACTGCTCTACCTAGTTTTGTGTTTTAGAAGGCACATCAAACCAGAAAATACTTTTCTATAGACAACAAATAGATGATTGAAGCAACAGCAGAAAATTATTTTTGTTTGGGGTGGTAGGCTGAACAATGATCCCCCAAAAGATACCCATCTCATAATCCCCAGCAATGGAGATTATGTTACCTTATATGGTGAAAGGAGCTTTGCAGATGGGGTTAAGGACCTTGAAATGGGGATAGTATCCTGGATTCTCTGGGTAGGCTCAGTGTAATCACAAGGGTCCTCACAAGAGGACGAGAAGGTCAAAGTCAATGTAGGACGTATGATGTAGTCCCAAGCCAAGAAACTTAGGCAAACTCTGGAAGCGGGAAGAGATTGTTCCTACAGTCTCCAGAAGATGACAGCACCTCAAGTTCTAGCCCCATCAGACACATTTCAGACTTCTGACCTCCAGAACTGTAAGATTAAGTCACTAAGTTTGTGGTAATCTGTTATAACAGCAATAGTAAACTAACACATTTGGGAAAGGAGGAAAATCTGTACTAAGGAGTAACATGGTTATATATTGGTTGGTCTTGAGTGAGAAGCTCAGAGACCTGCTGAGGTCACAACCTTAGAAAGTCACCTTTCTAGATCTCATTCTCTTTGTGCCTGAGGTTCCCTCCATGCTCTAAAGTTCTGTTCCTCCTTAAACATTTGTTTGCCATCATTAGATACATTGTCGTTATGACACTGATAAGTATGGGTGAGGCGGGTAAGTAGATTTTAGTTTATTTGTTTTGGAAGCCAGCTACACTATTGTTAGGATTTTCCTTGTTGGGGTGGTGCTTGGGTGAGTGCTGTGGAGGCAAGTGAAGGCTTACACAGAGGTTAGAAGCCCTCAGAACACGACAAATGGATGCCAGTGTGCACTTGAAATTGGGTACGTAGGCCTCCCAGAGTTTCCCATGGTGGTCCTAGGGCTTTCTAGAAGGATTTCCTAGAATATCCCTCCTCCTCAGACTCCTACTCCAAATCACTGCAAAGTCTTGCATGTACAGAATGAAAAGTTTGAGGCTGTAGTGTCACCTCAAGGCCATGCAATGGAATAGTCCAGGTTTCTACAGTCACTTGCCCAGAAGGGAATGTGGGCTTTATTCAGTCTCCTCACAAGGTATCTGCTGTCTGGCCCACAGAAAGCAACAGTCACTGTTGCTGCAGGAACTGATATGATAATAGTCAGAGTTACCGCTTGATACTATACAGTGCCTGGCACATTTAATAGCTTAATATGTGGGCATTGAGTTTTATCACAGACATCCTTCCCTCTACATAGGAATACGAGAACCATAGTCAATATTCATTACTGTTTATCTGAATATATTAAAGATGAACATACACATGTTGCTTTCAGATTCCTGTGTGTACCTGTAAGGAATGAAGGATACATTTAAAAATATAAATGAATTAATCTTACAACCGTTGAGAACAAACTGCTATAAATGTTAGCATTCACACCGAAATAAAGTTGTTTTTTATCAAGGAATAACATGAAAGACACCTTTGTTTTTCAGAGCACATTTGAAGAACAATTGGTGATTGAGAAACATATGAAGGGGGGATGGTTATAACTTGTCCCCCTAACGTGTGAGAAAGTTGTGAAATGGAGCCTGAGTTTTGAAGTTAAAGATGGGAATATGGAAAACCCCTACTTGGTGCAAAGTCAGTTCAATAATCAAAAGGGATATTAGGGAACATCAGGTGAACAAAGCAACGAAGCACAGCAAGAGAAAAAACAAGCCCATTCAGTCCTGGGTCCCTGGCGTGGCCCTGCTGCCAACCAGCACAGAGCCCTTAGACAAGTCATTTAACCTCTCTGACTCTGTTTACTTGTGTACGAAATGGGAAAATAATACCCGCTTGTCTGGTGATGATGAGAAATAGGGTGTGCACTGCTTATCTTGTCCGCACCTGATCTTAAGGGACCACAATCCAGCTGCGAAGATGCCAGGGCCATGCTCCACCGACCATGATCCGAGACAGAGCCCATTCATTCCTGCTCTAGAACCCTCTTCCCTTGGCTCCACCTTGGCCAGGTGCAGAAAAGGAAATGCCACATTCCAGTACCTGTTAAGGTGCAATTACAGGGGAATGGAGTGGCTCAAATCTGTACAGGACCAGCTCCCTCTCTCTTCCTCCCCTTCCTAGCCTCTGGCTGTGTTGGGTTCCAAGGTTTTGTCTACAGTCTTGCCTCTCCCACTTCTTGCCTTCTTGATACCTTTTTCTCTCCCTTGTATCCTTGTAAATTGGAGTGTGGGTACTGATCTTACCCAGATCAAAGATGCTATAAAAGTAGCACATGGCCTGCTTGTGGTTTTTGTCTTCTGCAGTAGCTATCAAGTTTTCTTGTGTAAGAAAAGAGTTCAGTTAATATTTGGTAGGAAAAAAATGTAGAACTGAAAGTTCCCCCTCTGAGAAGCTAGAGATGTGCCAGTTTTTTGCAGTCTTACTCCACGCTGTACGGGGTTGCCCTCGGGCTTTCCAAGGGATGAGCACAAACTGACAGCCATGGAATCTTCCACATGGCAGGGAAGCTGCATGGGAGCCTTTCTTAGCGGGCCAGAGGAGACCAAAGAGGGGACTTCACTCAACAAAGAGGAGCCCTTCCAAGAAAGAAGGCATATGCAAGGGACCCTGTTATGCCACTGTCCCCAGGAAGGGAGTCTGGCTGGCCAGGGACAAGGAGAGAGGGAGACTTTTCATACTATATATAATGTTCCTTTTTGAATTTTGAAGAAGGTAAAGGGAATGAACCTTTTTAAATAGGAAGTTGCACCTAAGCCAGTTCCCAATCCCAGGAGACTCATGGAAGCACGGGTAGACTTCGGTGGAGCCAGCTTGGGTGGAGTGGGTTTCCTCTGCACATGCACGGGGGGTGGAGGGATGACTTCTGGATCTTGCCAAGCTGGAAAATTTCAATCGGGATGGGAGAGTTGTTAGTCTCTACATGTGATTGAGCTGGGAGCCACTGGTCTTGGCCAACATACCAACCCTTCATTGTTGCCCTGCCTTAACATGGTCCTGGGGACCCCACTCAAACCCCACTCCTGACCTTGCTATACCTAGTTACTAAATAGCCTGAAAGAGGCCTGATCTCAGCCCACTGTTCTGAGCCCCATTCTCAGCAAACTTGCTGGGTTTCTTGCGGAACCCTGGGAGCTAACAGTGCCTTTTTTAGGAGTTATTAAGAGTTAGTAGGTGGGTGTTTGAACTCTGTGCCACCTCTGGGCTCCGAATACAGAATACTGACAGTTTTTCTGCTGTCAGTTCTCACTGAATTATGGTCATGTCACATATATATATGAAACCTGATCTGATTGGGAAACCTGAATCAAGAGTCACGTTATATTTTCCTGAGTCAATTTTATGAATGGCTTGAATTGAAAGGTGCTAACTGGTCCACAGACATATCTGCACTTTGTTTTTTGTTAGTGGAGTCCAGGATCAGGTAAACATGCAAACATAGGAAGCACCGTAAGCTGAGACTTGTCTTTGGGACTGACGTCTAACTAGGTGGCTGAAACGTTAGGGCAAATGTCTTTTCATAGCTCACCTATGAGTTGAAAGCAAAATAAGGCAGGAAGTTAGAGAGAGACCAATTCATACCCCCTTGATTATTTACTCAACATGATGCTGAAAGACATTTGTGTTTTTTGGAAGTTCTATCCCCTGGCAGTGAAATAAAACCTCCTTTCTAAGCTAGAAAGATTGATGTCCAACTACATTAAAGGAGTATGTGAGTAAAAGGAAACTCTGTATTCTACAAGGGAACACAAGAACTTCCACTGTGCTTATGTAACTATAGTGCAAAGAACATTATCAGACCAAAATGTCCAATGCAAAAATAAAATTGTACTAAGAAGGCTGAAGCACAGAAACATTCCTTTTTGCTGTGGTTTAAAAATTATTATATGAAGATGGGGTTTTTTAATTATTAGTCACAAAGCAGAAAAAGGATGGAAAGGAGAAAGTTATTTTTTAACTTCACCAGATAATACAATTCAATGTTTTTATTTTTCTCTTCCCAAATACATCATTTATTGACACTGGATGGGAAAGACATCAGATTGGCAGTTATATGTTCAGTTTATTCCCTGTGAATTTTGCTATAGCTATTTGTAAACTTTCTATGATTCTATACACATATATAGTCTAGGAAGGGATTTCTCTCATTTTTCCTGTTATCCCATTTTTATGTATACTAGACCAGTAGTTCTCAAACCTTACTGTATATTAGAATCACCTGGGGAGTTAAAAAAAATCCCATTGTCCTGGCTGTACCCCAGAACAAATAAATCATTATCTCTGCCTGTGGGGGTGGACCCTGGCCTGGGTACTTTTCCAGGGTGATTCCAAAGTGCAGCCACGACTGAAAAGCCGTGTCCAGAGTAGCACATCTCAACCTGCAGTGAGCAGAGGGCTCTCCTCAGTATTTGGTTAAAATGCAGATTCCGATTCAGCAGCTCGGGTCAGACCCAAGCTCATGGGCAGCGCCAGTGCTACTCATCCATGAACCACACTTTGAGCAGCAAGATCCCAGACTATAGAAGAGAATGTAGAGCTAGACACCAGATTGTAAACACAATAAATATAAAATGCCACACAGGTTCTTGCTTGTCCCTTGACTGCTTTCTAAACAAACAGCAACACCTTTATCCTCCTTTTCTTATAAGGATTTTTTTGTTTGTTTTTTATTCATAAGCCCCAAAGGAAAAGCCACTCTTTCTGAGATATTTCTTGATGACTTTCTTATCCCAGAGAACATCAGTAACCCCCATGGTGGAATTTGGAGTCCCTCTGCCTTAAATGGATGATACAGGACAGTGACCCTGTGCCAGTTATGGGAACATTTCCCAGGCAGCTCAGGGAGTCCTGGTCTCGTGCTCTGTCTGGTGGGGAGGAAAGATTTTTGCAAACACTGCGTGGGAAGAGGAATGAAATGGGCAAAGAATGAGGTTAAGGATTGGGTGTGTGAAACGCCAGGTTGAGTGAGGCCAGGGTGCCTCAGAGCAGCATTCCAACGCCCACCTCTCTCTAACAGCTGGTGGGAGAAGATGCTCACCTGACCAGGGAGCCTCTGCCCTTGGCCTGGGAGCTAAGCATCTTCTCCCCAGGAGCAGGAGGCCTGTACAGAGCGTCAGAGCATGTGTGCCCATGAGCGCTGACCTGGGCTTTGCTGCCCTGGCATGGCTCTGGGTGCACGGCCTATCTGAGCCTCACCCTGGGGCCTGGAATGAAGGGGCAGCCCCTGTCCTTGCCCCACATGTCTGGCCCTGCACAGTCTCCACACCCTGCACTGTCCTCCTAAGTCAGAAAAGATCATCTCACTCCATGCTTTCCATGCCTCCTCAACTCCTGGAAAGGTCCATGGCAAGGCCAAGACCCTTGAGTTAACTTACCTGGGTTCTTTGATCTTCCTTTGAGTCAAGGACTGGTTTGGACTTTCTCAGCTAGGCCCTCGCTGTTTTGAGGTGGTGGATTCTACACAACTGCACCCAAGATGGAGCGCAAAGAAGCAGGTATAAAAGCCTCTCTAGTCAGAGCTCCCCCTAGTTCCTGCTCTCCAGCTGCATCTCTCATCCTGCCTCTGCAGCTTTGGGCCCACTTTTCACGCTGAGAGACTGATTCCACATACTTCCTGTGCCTTTCAAGACCTCAAGGTCAACATCACTGTCCCTAAGTTTTCTCAGATTAAACTAGCCCTGTTTAAACAATAACCATTTATTCTTTACCCCTTCAGCACCTAAGCATTCCATTAATAATGGACCTAAGGCTTGAATTTCTCTGGGGCTCCATCCTCCTCAAAGGACTCTCCCATCCCCTCTCTCCTTTGTGATAGAACCAGAATTTTAATTCAAAAGGAAACTTGGCTACCAGACTAAACCCCTCTAGAGATGTGAACTGAGACCCAGGGAAGGGAGGGATTTGGCCAAAGTAATCAAGAACGAGTGTGACAGAGCTACTGGTAGGACCCAGGCTGCCAACTCGGATTCCTTCGTGTTTCCAGCCCTCCAGCACCTGCCCAGCCAATGGTGCTGGTACTACAGCAGGCCACAGTGGCTGGAGCCTTTTCTGTTTCTATCAGATTAACAGTAACCTGAGGACATTACCCAGAAATAATAAATCTAGCAGTGGTGGCTGTGTGCAGGACTTCCATGGAACTTTACTGGAAGGTACCCAGCAGAAATTTGAATAAATGGAGAAGTATTGCACAGTTTTGACTAAAAAAAAATCTTTTATTGTAAATGAGCTACTTACCTCTAAATGAATTTATAATGTCAGTCTCTAAGAGATTTAGATGTGGGAGAGGGAACATATAGATGACTCTAAATTTCATCTGGAAAAACAGGTGAGAATATTCAAACTATTTTTTTAAAAGGGGGTAGGAGCAAGGGAAGATGATAAATTTGTATTTGTACTGCCAAATAGTAAATCATATTACATGGTTACAATAAATGAATGCCTTTATACTGGTACAGAAATGGAATCTCAGTGAAACTAAGAAGAAAGATCAGTTAGTAAATACTTAGCATAGGATAAGGTAACATTTCAGATTAATAAGGAAATGATAAACTCTTCAATAGATGTTGGGATTAGTTGGCTGTTTGGAAAATAATAAACACTGTACACTAAAATAAGTTATAGATGGTTTAGAATGCAAGATAAACAATAAAATAGTATAAAGAAGAATAGGTAAATATTTATATAATCTTAAGGAAGGGAAGGCCTCTACTAAGGTCAAGGTGATTTCTGCATAAACAAAATGAAGATACAAACTGCAAATTATTTGCAATATATGTAATAGGATATAGAGGTTTTGTTCTTAATATTTTAAAGAATGCTTACAAATGAACAAAGAATATTAACAACATAAAAGATAACAATAGAAAATATAAACAGCTAATCAAAGTTGAAATTCAGTTAATAACCATATGAAAAAAATCCACATCACAAGCAATGAAGAAAATGCAATTAATATAAGAGACTCCCTTAAATCTCCATGAAATTGGCAAAAAGGGAAATGAAAGATAAAATCCAGTGTTGGGAGGGTTATGAAGAAATAGATATCTCCTCCTTAGGGGGGTGTAAATTGTCACAAATGTTCTGGAATGCAGCTTGACAATAAATCTCAGTAGTCTTAGAAATGAGCATTCCTTTGCCACACTAATTCTACTCCCAGGAAAATAATCGTAAGTGTGCATAAACAAAGATGTAGAAGGATGTTTCAGTTCCATGGGTCACTTTACCACAGTGAGATCCTGGGAAGTTGTCGCAATGCCCAATAAAAAGAAAAAGATGAAATAAAATATACGAGTGAGAAATTTCAGCCATCAAAGATTACCTTGTACAGGCTGAGGCTACCTAATCCAAAAACCTGAAATCCCAAACATTCCAAAATCTGAAACTCTTTGAGTGGCAACGGGACACCACAATCGGTAAGTTCCACACCTGACCTCACAGTCAAAACTTTGTTTCATGCACAAGATTATTTAAAATATTGTATAAAGTTACCGTTAGGCTATGTGTAGAAGATGTATATGAAACAAATGGATTTCTTACTTAAACTTTTATTCCCTCCTCAAGGTATTGTATTATATAAATGCAAATATTCTAAAATCTGAAACACTTCTGGTCCCAAGAATTTAAGAAAGGGACACTCAACCTGTAGAACAGTGCGATTGTGCATCATGCTACAGGTTGGAGTATAAAACTATTGAGTACTGCACTATAGGCTCTTCATTGGTAGTATCAGTTTATTCTCTGTTGGGGACGTAGAGGAATAAAGACAAAAGTTATATCCCTAAATTCTAACAGGGGTTATCTGTGGATGGTGGGCTTTCAGGTGATTTCGGTTTTCTCTTTCTTTGTGCTCTTCTATTTTCTCAAGTTTTCTGCCTTGAACAGAGGTTGCTTTGAGATTTCAAAAGTCATTAAAAACAAGAAACAATAAAGGCAAGAGAATGTAATTGTAAGCATCTGGGTGGAATTTGCTTAGATGTTTTTGAATGACAGTTTAGAAGCTCCCGGTCTTGTATAGCCAAGAGGAATATATCTTTAAAGTATCCAGATAAGAATCAAAGGAGGCAAAGCATCCTACCTTTGTTTCCTGTGCTCTCCTTCCCTTAAGGGCCACTGTGGGAAAGATCAGAATGTTCATTATTTCACTGTCTAGGTCTACACAGGGCATTTTTGCCATGTTGACTGGATGCAAAATACAGACTTTCTCCCCATGCAGGAAGTACCTCACAGGTGGGTACAGGACAGAAAGATCCACTCCACTGAGGAGTAGAAAGCAATGAATGCCTGGCTTGACAGGCTAGAAAAAATATATTGAGGACACATCAATTAAGATACTTGTTATAGGGCCAGGAGCTGTGGCTCACACCTGTAATCCTAGCCCTTGGGAGGCCAAGATGGGTGGATTGCTTGAGCTTACAAGTTCAAGACCAGCCTGAGCAAAAGCAAGACCCCCTATCTACTAAAAATAGAGAAAGAGAAACTGAGGCAAGAGGATTGCTTGAGCCTACATTGGAGGTTGCTGTGAGCTATGACACCATAGCACTCTACCCAAGTAGATAGCTTGAGACTCTGTCTAAAAAAAAAAAAAAAGCCAGGCATTTTGATGGGCCCCTATAGTCACAGCTCCTTGGGAGGCTGAGGCAAAAGGATCGCTTAAGTCCAAGAATTTGAGGTTGCTGTGAGCTATGATATCACAGCACTCTACTGAGGTCAACAAAGTAAGACTCTGTCTCAAAAAAACAGAAAAGATACTTACTATGTGAGCTTTTTGCCTTTCAAATATCATCACCTTGGCACTGGGAGGGTAGAACATTCTAGGAGTTCTCAATTCCAGGAAGAAACAACATAGGTGTGAATTGTGACTTCCTGCTGAAGAGTTATGGGTGTTGCCCCTGATGTAGCTAATTAGTAAATACCTGGTCTTTCTTGACTGTCCATCTGAGACATGACGGAGAAGGGCCAACACCAAAATGGGGTTGTTGCCGATATAAACATTACATATAAATATGATCCTGGTCTATAAGGATTTCAGCAGGAGGTAGACTGTAATATGCAAGACAGGGAAGTCAGTACATATTTGGCAAAAGAGCCATCAAGCTGATTGATAACATCCTAGAACAGAATTTGGGGCAATTTCCAGATACTGTGCAGAAGGTGGCAATGGCACTTTGAAAACTTAAGCAGCATGAGTTGATTCTCAGTCCTCAGATACTGGATTTCTCTTTTAATTTCACGTAGCATGAAAAGGGGCTGTGAAGTTATTTTTATCAATTTAGGAAGAATAAGCTTGAGTTACGAGAAGAGCCATCATGATACAGAACCCAGCATTACTGTAAACAATACTTAAGACCTTGGATAACTATAGACTTAGAGCTCACTTTAGGAGCAGTGAGTAGATTGGGGATTTTAATCCAGGTTCTATCTTGTGGGTTTGTTAAGGAAACTGAAATACATAGGCAGTTCCAGGGAGTTGAGTGGGTGATTCCATGATCCTGTGGGCTTTGGAGATTTGGTGAGAAAAAAATGGCATTACAACAAGTCACTAGAGGACTTTTAGAGGAATAGTACTTGTCCTGAGTCCATCGACCAGGGTCCTTTAGTTGCAGTAACCGATTTCAGATAATTTGAACAAAAGCAAACTTGTTGGAAGCCCACAGATTCAGCAGGAAAGCTGGAAAACCACACTCAGAAGTGAACGGTAACCTGGGTGATTATAGGGAGCCAGGAATCAGGAATACAGATTTCATTTCAGAACACAAACTCTGGTGAGTATGAACAGATGTAGTGCATGAACTCCAGTGGCAGCATTTTTTTTTTCTTTTTTGCAGTTTTTGGCTGGGGCTGGGTTTGAACCTGCCACCTCCAGCATATGGGGCTGGCGCCCTACTCCTTTGAGCCACAGGCACCGTCCAGCAGCATTATCTTTTTGTCTTCTCAAGATTCCTATTCTAGGCAGAGAGGATATAAGGGAGGATAAAATGTCTGACCATGGTGGTAAGCCAGTGTAAACCTGTGGAGGAAGAGGTAATTCCCTAAAAGAAAATTTGGGTGCCATTAAGTAGTGGAGAAATGTTTGCCAAGCCGCCCCAAATCAACAATGTGCTCAACAAAGACGTGGACATTTGATTCAAGATAAAAAAGAAGGGAATATCAAAAGTAATATTATCTTGGATTAATTCTATGGATTCAAGAAATTAATAATCTGGATGCTGAGAACAGTCATAAGAATAGAATGTGGTTTGACAGCAGATCGATACATTTTCTCAGCATGCCACACATTGAACACCTGAAAAATTCTTTGCATACCTGTTGGTTGTGATGTTAGTCAGAAGGTAAAGAAGACAATAGGGACACCTGCTTCTGTGAATGCAGTCTCGGCCAGAAAGGGCAACAGGTTGGTATCTGTATGTGCTATTTTAAACTTTATAGAAGTGAAAGAAGGAAACATGAGGCATAGTTTAACTTCAGGAAATTGGAGTGTCCAAAATTCAGAGAAACACTAGATGTGATCCCTTAAGTAGGATTCTCAAAGGAAATATGGCCTGTGGAGGCTCAGAATAGTCCTAAGTTCATAGTCAGAAGGCACAGGAGAAAGTAAAGAGGGGAGAGAGTTAAAAGAACCCAAGTGCAGCTACAGGGAGAATTCTTTGGTACACCATCTAATAAGTTACGCAGATCAAAAGAAGGACGTGTCCCAAGGGGTGACAAAGAATAGTATGGAAGGAAACTTTATTGAGTGAAAAAGCATGGTGATGCTTCCTAGGTGGCAAATATTTATGAGACTGTCAGGAAAACTGAAGGACAGGCTAAGGCTTGCCCACATGGTAATGGCCACACACACACAAAATGGCTTTCTAAAGCTATATTTGGGAACCAGCAGGTAAAAAAGGAAAGGGTAAGTTCAATTCTTATAGAGATAGAATAAGATTAATGCAGAATCAGAAAAGACCACTATTGACACAATTTTGCTTTTATGTTTTATGTCAAGAAAATGATAAGACAAACATAGCAAATAAGAGATAGAAGGCTGAGTGAGGATCCCAGTAAAAGACCATCTAATGCCAAAGTGAATGTATGTTTCAAGGGTACAAATGAATTATATCTCCAGAAACTTGGAGCAAAAATCATTCTATCCCTGTTAAGATTTTTAGGGAGAAAAAAATTATAGCAAATATAAAAGTTGCTCAAAGAGTGGAAAAAGACAAATATGTTTCTGACTTTAAGAAGGTAAAAATGCCTGAAGATTGTTTAGACTATAGAGGATTAAACTTGATACTCCCAGGAAAATTCTAGACCAAATTATTAAAACAGATAAGGAATGAAAAACTGACCCCTTGAATGAATCTACCAAAACTGAGTCTCAGCAGACTAACTTTTCTTCTTTTTTTTTTTAGTATTAGACATAGGTAACTATGAAAGTTTTGAGATAGATTGTTATGGACCATTATTCCAAATCCAACAAACACAATTGGCAGAGTCCCGGTTCACCTGTGCAAGTTTCAGCTTGCTCAGCTTATTGGTGTTGCTGGAAAGGCTCTGTTTATTTCCATCCATATGGATTTTACATTTCTTGATTTTTGTGTATCTCAAAATTTTCATAATGACCCATGTAGGACTAATGAGGGAAATGCTACCAGGATAGTGCTACCAAGATTATACGATTTGATTTGATCAAGGCACACCACAAAATCTAAGTATTCAGATGGACAAAATGGACTAATATAAGTTATAATAGTTTCCATTTGGCTAATAGGTAAGATATAACAATGACAGTGACCTCTTTAAATGAATGGATCCCCAGGCATACCCTACATGGAAACATACAGGAAATATTTCTGTCTTCAGAAAACAATAGCATTAGTATTCATATTGACCCAGAAGGGACCCTCAAGGGTGTACCTGTAGGATTTATCCTGTCTGTTGAGAATGAGCAAGTCAAAGGAAAACATGCAAGATTTGTCAAATTTAGAAGTGACACAATGCCCAGAATAAAAGCTGAAGTATTAGTTGATAGAGTAACGATTCGAAAGGAGACAAAAAGTATTGAGCTAGAATACTTTGGATGGATCAAAGCCAACTAACCAAATTAAATTGAACAGTGAACACATTTAACTATATTTAGGTTAAGAATGATGATTTAATTAGGAAGGGTATGTCTAAGTTTGATAGCAAGAGGCTTTAGTTGACCACAAGCTTATGTGATCCAACAGCATTCCAGGACTGCTAGTTAAAATTGATGGAAATGTCAGTTATGTTAGTGTAGAAATCGTGTCATGGGAGATGGCTTTTCAAGTGTACTCTGTTTCCATATCCCAGAGCTTTAGAGCTTTAGAGCAAGAACTCTGGGGTCATATTGCCTCTTTTTAGACTTCCCCTCTGCCTGCCTCTTTCTAGCCCTATGTTTCTGGGCAAGGCCCTAAATCTCTCTAAACTTGCACTCTTCATCTGTAAAATGGGTAGAACCTATGTCATGGGCTTTTATAAGAATTCATTTAAATAGTAGATGTGAAACTCTTAGCACAGAGGCTAACACCCAGAGCATTCAGTAATTTTTTTTATTTGTTGTTGTTCCTCTGTATTGGACTATTCGAAGGAGGACACTAAAAAAAGGTCAGAATTTGTCCTGAGATAAAGGGTTATAGACTCACTTGCTTAAAGAACATTTATAAAAACTCCCAACAGTATATTAATCATTTATTGCTATGTGAAAAATTGCCCTAAAATTTAGTAGCTTAAATCAAGAAACATATATTATCTCATATAGGTTCTGAGAGAAACTCAGAAGTGGCGTAGCTGAGAGGTTCTGGGTCAGGGTCTCTAGGGTCTCTTGACATTGTCAAGCTGCATTGTCATCTGAAAGCTTGACTAGGACTGGAGAATGGCTCTCTCACATGGCTGTTGGCTAGAGGCCTCAGTCTTACTACATAGACCCCTCCTTTGAGTATCCTGATGATCTGTCAACTAGCTTCCCCCAAAGTGAGTGACCTGAGGGAGAAAAAGAGAGAACAGGGCAAAATTTACAGTGCCTTTTTATGACCTAGTCTCTGAAGACACACACCATCCATATTGTATTGGTCCCTGAGACAGTGTGGGAGGGGACTTCACAAGGCTGTGGATTCCAGGAGGTGAGGATCATTGGGAACCATCTTACAGGATGGTTGTCAAAGGGAGTTTAGGACCACAAAGGCTCAGAGAAGATTTGGTGGCTGACTATAAGTATGTGAAAGGGCTGCCATGTGAGACTCATTCTACATAGCTTCCAAGGATGGAATTCAAAGCAGTAGGCAGGGAGTTCAGGAAGGCCAATATCCCCATGGTTTAAGGAAGAGTCTCCTAACAACTGCGCCAAATCGAACGAGCTGCCTTCAGGGGTAATGAGGTCCTATACACTGGAGGAGTTGGCACAGACTGGGCACCCCCATACAGGGACACCGCAGGGAGGGAGGGCTCTAGACTGGCTAGAAAGTTACCTAAGAGCCCTCTTGTGTGGTGATAGTTCACTTCTACATTAGGGAAGAATTTTGTGAAATGGAACCATTTTAGGCTTTATTTCTTTTACTTTTGATGGAAACATTTTTCACTGAAATGTGAGGTCTCTTTTTCTGAATCAGTGTGGCTTGGAGAATCTGTTAAGAGGTAAAATGACCCTGGTGTGTCTAGCTGGTGGAATTTAAATCAGAAATTCCGCAGGTGTAATCCCACCAATCCCACTCCCTCTACCCCTTCCTGTATGCTAATTCAATGACACTCCCTAGACTTCAAAACAAACAGGAGGAAGGATCTCCACTTGGTTCTTGCCTATCAGAGAGCCAGTGATGACATGGT
>CAUYPK010053185.1:0-52972 GCA_963574355.1 Loris lydekkerianus | reverse complement strand
CCAGGGGAATGGAAGCCATACTAGAGAATATTATAAATGAAAATTTCCAAATATCACCAAAGATTCTGATACACTCCTTTCAGAGGGGTATCGGACTCCAGATCTCCTCAACTCTAACCGAGCTTCTCCAAGACACATTGTGATGTACCTGTCCAAAGTCAAGACTAAAGACGATTCTGCAAGCTTACAGGAGTAAGCGTCAGTTGACCTATAGGGGCAAATCCATCAGAGTGACTGCAGACTTCTCTAATTAAACTTTCCAAGCAAGAAGACAATGTTCATCTACCTTTAATCTACTTAAACAGAACAATTTCCAGCCCAGAATTCTGTATCCTGCTAAGCTAATCTTTAAAATTGATGGAGAAATCAAATCATTTACTGATATACAAACATTGAGGAAATTCGCCACAACAAGACCAGCTCTACAGGAAATACTTCAACCTGTTCTACACACTGACCATCACAATGGATCAGCAGCAAAGTTAGAACTCAGAAATTAAAGTACAGGACCTAACTTCCACACTTATGCAAAAGAAGAAAGAGTACATGAGATAATTGACATAAAGTAACAAGAAATCTGTCCTTGACAGAATTGCCTTTCAGGTCTTTGAGATTTTAGCTCTGGCCACGTTTTATGAGCACTGAGACTGAAAGTCAGAGGTGTGTTTAATTGAGATGAGAATTGAACACTCTTCTTTAACCTATTTCAAAATGGATCTCTTTATTAAAACGGTTCACTTCAACAAGTTTAATATCACTATGCTATTTAGAGACTTTGTGGTAAGTCCAGACGCCACTGCTGTGTTCTCTCTTCATTCCAGAGCCCTCCACTGCTAGTCCTGCTGCCGCCCATGGCTGTATAGATTCCAACCAAACCCTGTTGTTATCCTTTAGTCTATTTAACTTTTTCTTCTGACTTACTTCAAACAAGACTTCAGGTAACTTGCAAAGATACGGAAAATGTGACAAAAAGTGGGTAAAAAAAGACCAGTGAGAGACCAAGGAAAGCCAAGAATAACAGAGCTAGCAGTGCAGACCAGATATCTGTTGTGTCAGGAGACCAGACAGCCATCAGTGAGTCTGGATTGCTCCATCAAGACAGATTAAAGGTACAGGCTGGCCGAAGGCTGCTGCTTTTAGCTGAGCATGTGATGAAGGTTGTGTGGAGAAGACTCTCCATTCTTCTTCCCTGAAAATGCCTAATGTGGGCTTCTGTTGGAGGTAAATAAATACGTGCTGTTCTCTCATTGCTGACCTTCCCGTGACAGGCAGAGTGAGCCTTCCAAAAAGCAGGGCTAATCATTTTTTCCCCAAGCTTAAAAAACTGAGAAGACTTCACTGAGTCTGCATTTGCCACGAGTTCTCTCTGCAGCTCTCACCTTCTCTGCTCTCTCCACACCTCCCGGCCCTCATTCTGCACCCAGGTACAGGAACCTAACCTTGCCTCACTTCTCACCTTTGGCCTTCTCACATGCTCTTCCTGCTGCCAGAAACATTGTTCTCTGCTTCTGCCCATCTGCCATCCTTCAGGTCTGTTTAAACATCACTTCCTCTAGAAATACACCTCATCAATCCTGCAACACACGCACCCCAATGCACTCACCCCATCACATATACCCCAATACATGCACCCCTCCACATATAGCCCAACACATGCACCCCAATACACGCACCCCATCACATACACCCCAACACAGGTACCCCAGTGCACTCACCCCATCACATATAGCCCAACACATGCACCCCAATACACGCACCCCATCACATATACCCCAACACAGGCACCCCAATGCACTCACCCCATCACATATACCCCAACACATGCACCCCAATACATACACCCCAGCACATATACCCCCATCACACATCACACATCACACACTCCCAGCTGCCCTGTGTCCTCTGCTGTGCCACAGGGTTGTCACTGCAGTGTAAGTGCCCACAACACCAGGATCACCATGTTCCATCCCAGGTCTGTCCTGTTGGCCTCATCTCAGGGCAGTGCAGATGGTGGTGCAGACCTGAGGGAGCACATCCACACACCGAGGCTGCCCCCAGCTGACAGCAAGCAGAATCAGAGCTCCCAGTGTGCCCCCACACACCAGCGGGGAAAGTCTGCATTAAATGAGTGAACCAGCAAATAAGTCTTCTTCCAAGTTGTTTTATTTGTATTTAATCTCATTTGTAAAATGGGGATAAGGCTATCTCAAACTTCCTTTACTTTGTTAATTTCAAAGGTTTTTTTTTTTTTTTTTTTTTTTTTTTTTTTTTTTTTTTAGAAACCATCCTGTTGGCAAATTTTGTTTTTGTTTTTAATGCCATGCCCATTGTGGAGGCGAGTTTTGGAAATAGGCCCTATTCTTACACCGCTGATGGGTGTGAAAACTACTGCAAGACTCTGGAGCCCCACATGTTAGAATCCCTGATAATGTGCATGACATCTGGCTCAGCAGTTTCACATCTGGAAATGTATCCTCAAAATTCTCATCGGAGCTGTGAACAAATGTCTGTCCCTAAGATATTCATCTCAACATGATTTCTAATAAAAAAGAGAAATACTAAGTGTCAAGAAAGGCATGTTATTAAATTAATTGTGGAATATACACAGAATCGGCCACTACTTAACTAGTAATGATTATTATGTAAATACTTAGCCAGTGCTGTAGCTTATGCTTGTAATTCTAGTACCTTGGGAAGCTAGGCGGGAGGATCTCTCCAGGCCAGGAGTTCGAGACCCGCCTGTGCAACATAGCAAGACCCTGTCTCTACAAAAAAAATGTAGAAACTAGTCGCATGGTGGTGCATTCCTGTAGTCCCAACTACTCAGGATGCTGAGGGAGTAGGACCATTTGACAGGAGTTTGGTGTTACACTCAGTGTGATTGTGCCTCCCTGTGCACTGTAGCCTGGGTGGCAGAATGGGGCTCCATCTCTTGAGAAAAGAAAAAGTAATGAAGAAATACTTAATGGCATAGGAAACTATCAAGATGTATTGCAATAAAGCAGATATAACAAAACCACAATTTAATATGTTGTTATTTTTTTAAATAGCTATAGAATTGGGGAAAGGCTAGAAAGATATCAAATGGTATATTTCTCAGAGTAATCTAGAATTTGTTCTGTATGATTTTCTATAGTTGGAAATTTTCTGAATTGAATGTATTTATTACTTTTATAATAAGTGTCTCAGGAAAACTGAAACATCACAGGAAAATAAACTTCCGACAGTTCACAGTTAGAGCACCTTTGCATCACATGAGGAAGCTGTGAAGTCCTGGGCCCCCAGCCCCCACCCCCTGGCTCTAGGCCCCTTGCTCCTGTGCCAGGAGGGGATGGCTTCCTCTGGCGCTGAGAATGGTCATGGCATCTGGCTAAATATCTTCCTTTTTGTTTACGTAGCTTGTCAGCCTACCAAGTTTTCATCCGTGCCCTTGAGCATGTTGATTTAAACACCAAAATTGAGCCTACTGATTGTCTGTGATTTCAACAAGGGTCAGAAAGTAGACTTCCACACACATTGCCTCTCTCAATAAATTAAATTCATGTGTGCTTTTCTACAAGGGCTTTTCATAACATTAATACCTTTGAATCCACCTGGCTTTCATGAACCTTGGAGAAAGAACGAACACCCTTTCTTTTTTGTTTTTGTTCACACAAGTACCAATTCAGAAAAATAAAAATGTTTATCAGCCACATTTTTCTCCCACTCAAAGCTAGCTTTTTAGAGGCTCATAGGTTTAAAAAAAAAAAAAAATCTCTTCTGACAAGCTATAAACTACCTTATTGAAAGAAGAACAGGTAGAATATTTGTACTGTTAAATAGTCATCTAAATTTTTCCTCTTGACATATATGAGGAGCATGCATGCAGAGGCATCTTTTAATCTTTCATTTAGAAAGTTACATCATTTGCCACATTGGGAAGCTAGGGGATCCTGGGGACTCCTGGTGTGCATGGCCACCTTGGAGAAATCTGTTCCAGGAGGTGGTGAGAAGCAAATGGGAAACTGAGGAATGGAGGAAATCGAGACCAGGAAGGGATCCAGGTCCCTCCATTGGGATGTCTGGCTCTGGAGAGTGTTGAGGCAAAAGGAATATCTCCTTGGGGGAGACGGGAATGAAGTGATTTATTTGAGAATGCAGGCCAATAGACAGAAGACGGGCAGATCAGGGAGACTAAGGAAGGGCCAGAGTGGAGAATTTATCTTTGAAAATGAAGAAGATAGCCGCTTCTAAAATGAGAGAAAAGTAAGGAAGTAAATCTGAGGGCATGAGTCACTGCAGTGTAAGAGAGGCCAGATGCTAAAGGATACTGGGAGCTAGTGTGAAGCTGGAGCCTTGAGAAAGAGAGAGGGGACTTAAAACTGTCACTGGAAGGAGTCCATTCTAGGCAAGCGCCAGCACTGTCCCCACGAAACAGGGCCAGTTAGGGTGATTATAGGGCTTTCCCCAGCCTAAGTAGAGATGGCAGGTCATTGTCAGGGAGGAAGTGATGAAAGGACAAGGCAGAGTGGCAGGTGGAGGGGTCAGAGTGAGTGTCCTGGCAGTAACGGACCAGGAGCAGACAGGGGGAATGAACCTCGGAGTGGGGTAGGCACTGAGAAGCCTCTCAGCCACAGGCTGTGGTTCTTCTGTCACAGGCAACCTGATGGCCACACATCCCTTCTGTGTTCCCTTTTTTCATCAAACACCCATTCCATTGGGTCACATCTTCAGGAAGAGTGGTCACAGGCTGGAGGAAAGGGTTGGTGCTGATGACCATAGCAGTGTGGTAGCCAGAGTCCTCCATCCAGTTCCATCGGCTTTCCTATCTATCACCCCATCACTTGGCGCTGTATTTTCAGCTGCCGTGCTCTCCTGCTCCCCCCCCTCCCCTTCCATCTGAATTCTGACTTGTCATAATCAACCAAGAGGCAATCTTGGAGACAGGGGACTTCTCTTCTGCTGTATGAACACACTGAAGCCCTGGGAATAGAGGGCTTATCTCACATGTGTGCAAACTGGGTATAGGTACCTCCTGCAGGGAGCTGGCCTTGCTAAAACCAGAGCACCCTAGAAGCTGCCCACCAGGAGCTCTCGCTTCCCAAGAAGCACGTTGTAGAATCTGTAACTGAGTGGGGTCCCTGAACATTGCACAACTACACTTTCCTCGGAGGTAAACATGAATATAAGCAGGAACTAGTAGGTCTAATTTATCTAGGCTCTCAAAGTCTTTCACAAAATTCCATACAAAGTCCACTTTAAAAAGTGGGCTCTTTGAGCAATAGGTTTATAATCATCCTTCTCCACTGTAGAGCAGTGATATTGAAGCAGTGTGCCATGAAATTTTTTAAAGAGCATTAATTATTTTCAAAAGAAGTTCAAAGCACAGTAAGTATATTCTTTTTTTTTTTTTTTTAATCAACATAATTTCAGTGTGCCATGGAAGTTTACAGATTCAAATGTGTCATGAGGTGAAAACGCTTGAAAAACACTGCTGTAGCATTTTGGTTGACAGTTTTCATTTACATGTGTAACGCCATGCGACCTCCTCTTGAAAATCCCACATCCATGAACCAGGCTATGGCACCAGTGCTACACAACAGTGTTTAATGAATGGAGTCCCTCAACACTGCGGTGTTCCCTGTTGTTGGGAGCTGGCCCCGTGCCGAGCCTGCAATTCATTACAGATCTCGTGATGATGGCACTCACTCGGGCAACCATGGGTACTCATTGTCGCCAAGTAGATAATGTTTTAAAATGAAGTATAAATAAATAGGAAGAATTGCTTCCATAATTAAAACACTGTTTTTTGCCTGAATCTTATAGTATTGTGTACTATATTCCAAATCATTTATTCTAGACTGTCCCCTTACTTATCATTAACTGTGAAATGGAACACTATGCAAATTAGGCATCAGCTCTGTCCTCACTTCAGCCCTGCAAGGAAGACTACTGATAATCTCTCCGTAAACGTGAGCAAAGTCAAGTCCAGAGGTCTTGAGCCAAGAAGGCACAGAACCTATATTCAAATCCATCACATTCTTACCTACAACATTCTTTACTGCCAGCCAGCAAAACTCAGTAGCAGCCAGACCTCTTAAAAGCACAATACTTCTTTATTTTAGGGAATACGTCCAACCTGTACCACTGCCTCCCAGGTTTCCTCACGCAACAGCACATAGACAATTTGCACTCTTTTGGCCTTGATTGATTCTAGCCAGCACAATTAAGTTAAACAAAAATGATTTCTTGGTATTCTCTGCTCTTTTCCAGCCCGCTGCTAGTTGTGTCCTTTGCCACTTGTTGTGCTGTTCCTGGAGTCGCCCTTCTGACCTGGGGGGTCAATCCACTCACAGGAGCATTGGGGCTCTTCAACATTTTCCTTTACACCTGTTGTTATACACCATTGAAGAGGATCAGCATTGCCAACACGTGGGTCGGGGCCGTGGTAGGGGCCATCCCACCGGTCATGGGTTGGACAGCGGCCACTGGCAGCCTGGATGCTGGTGAGTGTCCCGTGGTGTGGAGTCTCTTGTGAGCACCCCTTAGTCAGGGAGGAGTTTTCTTCCTGGAGCTGTAGTACTAAGTTAGGTCTATTTTATTCCATACTAATTCTTTCAGCTAAGGTGTTGATGTGGCATTCTGAAATACTGTGCTTGCAGAGCTAAAAGCAGATCATGTCATCATGGCTGGCAGGTGATAAGGCGCACACTCTCCCTTGAAGGGAACGTCTGAAAGAAAACAAAGGAACAGTGCAGCCTTAGTGTGGGACTGTCGGTAAATTTAAAGGAAAGTACCTGGGCCGGGCGGGCGTGGTGGCTCACACCTGTAATCCTAGCACTCTGGGAAGCTGAAGCGTGTAGATTACTTGAGCTCTGGAGTTGGAGACCAGCCTGAGCGAGAGCAAGACCCCCTCTCTACTAAAATTAGAAAAAATAGCCTGATGTTGTAGTGGGTGCCTATAGTTCCAGCTGCTCGGGAGGCTGAGGTGGGAGGATGACTTGAGCCCAGGCGTTTGAGGTGGCAGTGAGCTATGATGTCAGGGCACTCTACCCAGGGTGATAGAGAGGACTCTGTCTCAAAAAAAAGTACTTGAAAACCAAGATGAAAGTCACAAATCAAGTTAGCATAGACCAATTCATCAGGATGCCCTAGTCCAAATTGAAGGTGTCTGGATGTGGCCATGAGTCTCTGTCAAGCGGTGCCCCTCCTTGGTTGGCCTCCTCAGTTACCTCGGTCACCTGCTCAAACGGAGTTATTTCCCCCTATCAAAGAACAGATCATTTTCATTAGTTTCCAATTTTATTTTTCTATGATTTGCTTAAGTCGTCAATGTTGTCTACAATAAAACCATTGAAAGATTTCTACGTTTTTGGTGGTATGTCACAACTAAATTTGTGGGGTGAAAATAGCTCATTTTTACCATCTGTAAGGGAAGTTTCACAGTCTAATTAGTCAAGTAATTAGTGTTTTTGACCAACACTTAGGAAGGAAGTGGTAAGGTTTCCTGCAATATATGTAAGTACATATTTTTCACATGAGAGATCAAAGGCAGTTGACCATAAACCGTTACCCTGTAAGCCACATTTCTGGAAATTTTCATAAAAGCTCTTGTAGTCCGATTCGGCAAGCTTACAAATGTGATTACACCTTTACCATGATTGTCTCTTAGAAACGGTTTTAATATCCTATAAATGTCAGATTTTAATGAATCTACAAATACAATATTCTGAAACTTCTGTACTCGTTTGCTCTGAGCTAAGAGGCCTGTCATGCAGGGGGCAGTGTCAGCATTGTGCTTACGAGAGCCCAGGCGGGAGCCCGTATACCCTTCCCTGCCAGAAGCGACCTCTTTCAGCCCCCCCCTCCCCCACCCCCCCACCCCCGTGAGGCTAGACTCACCTTTTGGAGTCATGACAAGGATAAAATGAGTTGTATGTGAAGTGCTAGACCATGGCGAGGACTCGTATGCACAGCGCTGCTGCTATCGTGCAGTAGTCCTCCTTCCTGCTGTGGGGGACTAAGCCGGGTCAGGAAGGATCAGATTTTGTTTGGTTTGCAAACTCCTGAGCAATGCAGCCTCATTCCCTGGTTGCTGTTTTGAAGACCGTGAGGGACCTCGAGGCTTGGCGGGAAAGAGTACCAGGGCCTGTCGGGAAGGAGGAGAAGGCTTAGAGTCCCTGGACCCGTTAATGTCTGAGTTTTCACCCAGGTTCACAATTTACATTTACAGAGCATAGCCCCGACCTGCCTGCTCCCTGTCACAGTCCTTTTTCCCTAGTTCTGCATCAAGCCCTAAGCCTGACTTGACCCAGGCTCCCTCTGTCCCACCAATTGTTCCCTACCCCAGCTGTCCTCTCTGTTCCTTTCCCCCTCCAAACCTCTGTAGTGATGGCCTATCACTTCTGGGCTTTGGGGGTAAGAACAAGTGTAGTGATGGCCCATATGTTCGGGGCAGAGACCATGAAAAAAAGCAAAGAGCCCGCTGGGCCCTGTGTGCACTACTGTGCTCCCCAGGACAGAGCTCTGCCTTGCTGCTGCCTGTCTGATGGAGACACCAGTTGCCCCTCCAGGAAGGCCTAAACCCAATTCAACTTCCGCAAAGCTAACAGAGAAAGAAGGCACCAAAACTACCTCTTCTCTCTGGGGAGTCCTAGGCAGAGCCAAGGACAGGGCAGGTATTACAGCCTCTACCATGGGTGTCCCAGGAGGCTTGTGAGGGCAGGCCAGTCCAGGGCGGGGGAAGAACTGGGTCACCACTGCTATGGTAGGGTCTTGCCCTAGTCACACTTGCAGGCAATTTCCTTGTGAAGCAGCTGAGCCTCAATGTATGGAGCCAGTGTTGCACCCCCAGAGGCCGAGAGAGAAAGAGCTTTGTAACTGTGGTCACTTAGGGGCCACATGCTGACAGGAGCCCATCTTATTTAGGGGCAGTCTAGATTTGGCTAAATTGCTAATAGTCATATTTAAAATAAATTTTTTTAAAAATTGAACTTTATATAATCCAGATTTAACCATTTGTATACAAACTCATTAATGACAGGCAGCTCTGGGGAGGCTGTCCTAAGTTTAGGTAGCAAAATGAAAATACATGTCTTAGAAAATGAGATCCCTTATCTACCTGAACAGAGCCTGGTGTAAAACAGAGCCTTCTGAAAGATTTCTATCACCAGAGGAAAGGTCCCTTGGCAGTTTTTGAGGATGACTTCTATTACAATGTACCCTTTTTCCTAGAATATGATTTACTGCCCCCAATATCCTAATTTATCACAGATCGAATCAACTTGAATCCTATGTCTGCAGCCTTACCAAGATTAAACAGAAAGAATACTACTACTTTACATGATGCTTTATATAGCTTCAAAAAAGCTTCAAAACATTAATTTGATAGAGTAAACTTTAGATGAATAGTAAACATTTGAATGAATTGAATCAATCAGCAAATTAGGTACCTTCCATTTTATAGATGGCAGAACATATTTTAAAATTTTTTATTGCTGGGGTTTTACGCATTGGGTTAATATGGTCTTATGTAGTTTAATTATCTTCTAGAACTACACTGTCCAGGATGGTAGCCAATAGGCACATTTACCTGTTTAAACTAAGTAAACTTAAACACTCCGTTCCCCATTTCTACTAGCCCCATTTCAAATGCCTGAAGCCACACGTGGCCAGTAGCTACCATATTAACATCATAGAAAGAATGTTTTCATTATTCCAGAAGATACTCTTAGGTAACACTGCCCTAGGAGGACAGGCCGATACCCTTGTGAATCTCTGTCCCTGTTCGTTACAGAAGTACATACTGTGATTAACGGAGCACTGTGTGAGCTGGGCCTGTGTCTCACCACAGCCCACTCTGGTGCTCTCAGCTTCAGCGCACATCATGCCGAGGCTCTGCGCGTAGCATGTCTGATTCCGCAGGCCTGGGGCCAGGGGTCTGAGAATGTTTATTTCTAGCAAGTTCCTAGGTGGTGCTGATGCCTGTGGTCTGGGAAACCACCAATCTGCAAAGACAGGACCAGAAAGAACTTAGCCCCTAGAATACCCTGGAAATACCCAGAGATTTGAGCAGAGAGCCTGGGCAGATGCTATTATTTGAGATGCTTTATACTAATGATATTATTTGTGTTATCGCAGAGGTGAATCTCTTGTCTGGGTTCTTATCTCAGGGGAAATATATGGTTGGAAAGAGCCCTTCTGAGAAAGAATGGCCAAAAAAGGTACTTTTTTCTTCTGTGGTATCTTCATAGCATTTAATCTTTTGGAGAGGCCTGTGAATCAAGAAGTCTTGGGAATACTATGTTGCAGTGTATACTGTGAATAAGGATGAGAAAGAGGAGGAAGGTGATACAGGCAGCAAGAGGCAGGAGCCCACCCACTCGGCTGAGCATCCTGGACTGGGATGCTGGGGTTGCCACCTTTTTAAACTGGTCCCCAGAACCACTTCCTAGGGCAGGTGTCTGTTGAGGACCTATTGCGTGCTGGGCACTAGGAGATACAAGCATAACAAAGCTGATGCCTGTTCTCCTAGGAGTCATGTCTCAGCATCTCTGGGGAGAGGCAGACAGGCAGTCAGATAGTAGAGTGGGCTGGGCCAGTCGCAGTGGCTCAGGCCTGTGATCCCAGCACTCTGGGAGGTTGAGGTGGGTGAGTTGCTTGAGCTCAGCAGTTCAAGATCAGCTTGAGCAAGAGTAAGACCCCCATCTCTACTAAAAATAGAAAAATTAGCAGAGTGTGGTAGTGGTCATCTGTAGGCCCAACTACTCGGGAGGCTGAGGCAGGAGGATCACTTAAGCCCAAGAGTTTGGGGTTGACGTGAGACTGTGTCTCAAATAAATAAATAATAGAGTGGTCTGAGAGCTTTAGTGGGGATTCCAGAGAGAGTAGACCTCCTTAAATTCATCCACAAAGACTTTGGAGAGGAAGGACTTCTGAGTGAACTCGGGATGCACTAAGATAAGCCACCCGCTGAGGAGAACGTACTCGATCTAAGGACCATGAAGACCCATGGAGCCTGAAGCAGGAAGGCAGCGAGGTTACAGGAAAGCTGGGGTCACGGCATCAGGGTTATTTAACTGACAGTGGGCTGCAGCTTCTCTGCCAGAGGGGAGGATCAGCAAGTTACTGAAATCTGTCTCTATTGTTCTGCCACCCCCTGTGTCCTCCACTTGTCCCCTCTCCACGAGGGCTCTTTCTATCCTAGCCCTGCCTCCCACCCACTTGCCCTCCCTAGTCAAGACTTTGTCTTTTCAGTATTCAGTGAAGCCTCAGTCTCATCATCCTTGGAAAGAGCAACTTGTGAATACCAGCAGACCTCCAAGTGCGGAAAGGGATGGAGGACAAGGATGTGAGGGAGGCATGTCCCACTGATCATGGGCTCTTCCTTTGCTCCACCCAGGGAGACGTTTAGCCATCCAGTCGCCCTCACTGTGTCCCTTTGTAAAAGTCTTTCCCAGGACTCAGTAGATGGTAGACAAGATGGAGAGGAAGCAACTTGGTCACTGTATGAAACCCTACAGCCTCATGAAGTAAAGGCCCAACTAACTATCTAGTTGGGAAGGGCACCAGCTATAGAAAACACCGTGCATTCGAGGCGGCCTGTTGCTCAGAGTGGCCCGTGGAGCAGGAAACGTAGCATGGTCAGAGTACCTCTTCCCCTTCTTGGCATCTGATCTTTTTGTGGCTTTTATGGTGGCCATAGGGCAGGGCCAGGTTAATAACTTCACGAGGGCCTTGAGCTCAGAGGAGATTTTGCTACCTTCCCTCCTCCTGCAAAGACATAAAACAGAAAATAAGTAGAATATCTCGTGGGCTTCTGATTTTTTCCCCCCACAACTAGTTTGATTTTTTTTTTCTAAATCTGATCGTGGACTCGTTTTTGATGTCCCGGGAAGTGGGTGCGGATCCCGAGCAACCAGTCTAGCTTGGGCTGAGTGAGGTGGGTGGGCAGAGGAGGGTGAAGAAAATTAAGCAGATTGGAAGAAGGAAATTGTAAAAGCTAAACAAATGTGAATTGTTCTTGATATTTGCCATTTTATAGCTGCACAGTGAACTGTAAACTGTGCCCACAGCACTCAGCTAATGCTTGCTGCAGAGAGCTGTGTGGCAATGCGCAGGGCCAGCCCAGAGAGCGCTCTTGGTGGCCGACAGACCAAGGCAGCCAGGGCTCTGGCTGCTTCTGTGCACAGGAAATGACTTTGTTTTACAAAGTCCTTCTGTCTATAAAGGTAATCATTATAATGGGATTTTACCTGTGTCCACTTTCTTCTGTGGCCTTTTCCTCCCACCTGCCTAATTACCTTGCTTTGTTTTTATAATTATTAATATTATTAAGCTTAACTGCTTCTAGCAGGAAACATTAAAAATGCTTCCCAACTAAAACTCAGGAAGGCAGAAGGAGAGGGCTGCTTTCTGGTCCCTGGTCTGGCCAGCTTGTCTTAGGGACTGAAGCCTTGGTTTGACTCTGCATGCAGGAGGAGGGCAGTGACAAAAGTGACCTGCGGGAGCCCTGGGGGTGGAGGGGACTGCAGATAAGTGCCCAGCCGCATTCCAGTTCCGAGCAGGCCTGGAGCCACTCGTATTAGACCTCTCAACAGTGTTTATCTCCAGAGGCTATTAGTGTATCTCAGAGGCTTTGGGTTAAACTCCCTCCCCCTGCTTCTGCCAAGGCCACCTCTCTTTGCATCACCCCCATTTCTTAGAAAGGCTCAGATTCTTTTTTTGTCATTTTCCTAAATTTGAATAAATCCTGTGTCTGGGGAGTTTATGGCGTGGGCCTCTATAATGACCATTTTGTAGAGCTGATTTGTCAGTTGCCTTCAGTTTGTAATTCAGATGTTGTGTGGCAAACATTAATTATGTCAGCCAACATTTAGTTACAAATGAGGACTTCGAAACGTGCTCTTATCAGGAAGTGACATTTGGCAGATGGATGGTTTTAGTAACAAAAAAGAAAATGAGTGTTTTTATCCTCAGCTGGTAAACTACAAAATGTTGAATACTGTTCCCCTCTATTTATCTCCTTTCTTCCCAGATGAGAAAGTGGAGTTCAATGGAGGGAATGTGCTCACTCACTCAGTCCACAGATACTTACGGAAGGCTTACTAAGTTTAACCCCATACTGTTTAACCCAAGCACCTTGAAAGATTGTCTTGAAATCAAACTTGAAAATGAGGACCTGTGACCATTTTGTTAGGAGATTTTGCCATAAGTAGCCTTAAAGCTACAGATTTTAAGATAAATGATATTTTTAAATGACAAAATAGATAAGGAACATTTTCATGGAAATATTAGCAAACAAACAAAATTTAGAGGACTCTCTTCAAAGGCCAAAAAACAAAAGAATGTACTAGAAATATGTTGCTAGACCCAGCTTGGTGGTGTAATTTAGGCAGACTTTGGTACTAAGTGTGCTCAGGCCACGGCCATGGTGCCATGTTGCCTGGAGTTGATCACAGGCTGTGCAGGGGCCTGGCTGTGCCTTGGGAGGGCAGCTGTGGTGTTCCCAGAGCCGGGCACCTGATGCTCATTTCATCAGTACTATTTGATAATATTTTAACATTTGGGTGATAAAGATGGAAGTGTCGTCCAGTGTGAGCTAAGGAGGAAGGAAGGGGGCATTTGAATTTCTGAGAGAATCCACATGTGCCTGAAACTTCCAGGAAAGAGGCAAGAAGGGAAAGGAGCAATTTTTTCAGAGTCAGAGCTTTGTATGTGTTTTTCTCCCAAGTATTTCCCTTTAAATGAAACTTCCGCACACAGTAAGGTGGAGGAGGGGTGGGGGTGCGCATCACCTCCTGCCCACTACCCCTCACTGCCTTCTCCATTGTTCCTAAGCGACCAGAGCAGAATTCTTCAAGGGCAAGCAGTTATTGCCCACTCTGTCTCCTATTTCCAGTGGACTTTAATGTTCCCTTCTGCCACCCATGCAGTTGATAAACTGGCCCCACATCCTCTTCCCTTTATCTGTAGCACCATAGAAGTCTATTGCGCTGTTGAGGCTGATCTGTTTCACAAGCTCCTTTGTGTTAACCCTCAAAAGAAAGGCTTTGAATTCTGTGACCATGAAGCTCTGGGCTTGGCCCTGCTTCCCCCACTACCCCCCTGTCCACACAACCATATCACCCTGAAAGCACAAACATTACCAGTCACAGAACAGACAAGCCACCGGGGGCCACACTGACCGGGGAGCCCATTGTACTGCAGAGGGAAGTCCTCCCAGCCCCCCACAAGGCTTGTTGGAGCTAGGTTTCTTTAGCTTTTGCAAGGCCACGCGTGGATGGCGAATGACAGGAAAGAGTTTGGGTGAGGGTGGGGAGGTGCCCACCAGGTGGTCTGAGGCGGCCAGCTGAAACCACTGAACTCCATTGCAGAGGGCACTTGCTCTGACAGGCAGAGCTCTAGCTTGAGGATTTTTGTCTGTGGTCTGTTGGAACACCAGTCAGCTCTTCTATTTGTCAGCAAAATGATGTTTATGCTGTGGACGGGAGCATTTCTGGATTCTGCCCATCTGGATGCTTCAGGAATGTTTGATAGATGTCTTCTGAAGGCAGGCATTGCCCAGCCTTGTTCTCCTAATACAGCTCTCCAGTCAGAGCGGGTGATTTGAATAAGGGTTCGCCCTGCTGTCCACTCACACAGCAGATGTGCAGCTCTCCTTTCTGTGCATGGAGGGAAGTTGGTAATGGCCTGGACACCCAGTTCTTCTTTGCCATCATGATCCCAGAGGGCTGCTGTACATGGAGAACAGATATGCCGCCCATTTCATAGACTGCCTCTATTTTATGTTTTCATAGATGAGCAAATATTTGATTAACAAGGAGAGGTTTATTCTGGATATGATTAAACCTAACATGTGCAAAGATTCTTTGGGGTTAAGTAAGAAAATGGGAAGATACACTTAGAAGCAGAAAGCTCGGAGACCATCCTCAGATCTCCGTGTACACGTCCCTTCTCCCAGGAACCTTTCCCTGAGCTCTCGGGGCTGAATTAAAATGTTCCTCCTGCGTATTGCACACAAGTCCTGCACCTGGGGTGACATTCACCTGGGCTGCGATCCCTTTGTGTTGTCTTTCTCCCTGGCCAGATGTCAGCAGAGGACCTTGAGGACGGACGGTGCCTGTGTGTGGTGGCACTCAGTCGGGGTTTGTTGTCACAGAAGGTAGGCCCAAGGGGACTAGACTAGGGGCAGTGAGGCTGGGGCAGTGAAGGGAACGCTTACCTTGAACGAAGGGGAAGCCTTTAGGCGGGTAAGCTGGGGGGCTTCATGTTTACCCCAGGAGGAAGGTGAGTGCCACCACAGCCGCAGGACTAATTCGAGGCTTCCTGTTCTAGCTAACCTTATCTTGATGAAGAGAGTAATTTGTTTGCATCTTGCATAGCAGGAGAAGCAGTTGAAGCATATCGAGTGGAACTGTGTGTGGGTGGTGGTTTTCTGATTACAATCCATTAAGGCCAGGCAGCGATTTCTAAAGCTCTTTCAGTTGTGACATGAGCCAAACCCACACCCAATTTCCTGCTACTCTCATGAAAATGATTTTTCATTATGTTATTGTAAGCAAAAGTATAACTGAAAAAGTGTATTGAGCAAAACAAAATATACTCCTGTTGGTGTACAAAAGGGGGGCTTTTGAGGAAAACAAGAAAGATTCCACATTTGGGCCTGATACTTTCGCCTTTTGCCTTTTTTTTTTTTTTACAGTTTTTGGCTGGGGCTGGATTTAGACCACCTCTGGCATATGGGGCTGGCGCCCTACTCCTTTGAGCCACAGGTGCTGCCCACTTTTGCCATTTTAATTTAAATGTCGTTTTCCACTGGAGGTTGTTCTCTCTCAGCCATCTCTAGAGCAAAGCACCCAGGGAACTCTGACTGTCTTCCCCTCTCCCCTGTTCGTAAGTTAGCGCTGACGTTGACCTCCCTGACAAGACACTTCTGGGTCTTACTGGCCTCCCCAACATTGGTGGCTGACTGTCGTCATAACCGCAAACCCTTCACATCTGTGGCAGCTTGTGGGTTGCGGCTGAGCTTCCTACAGATTGTGCTCAAAGTCTTAGAGTGGCCCTGTGCCCTAAGACACTGACAATGCTGCTTCTTACCAGTCACTTCAAAATCCTGAGATCACTTCAGTTTTCCCCCAAAATACAAAGGAGATGTCTACTTCTGTCACCTCATTAACTCCCTCACTCATACCTGGGTGTTCCAACCTCCCCTCTGTCCTTTCTAATTCTCTAAGAGTACTCACTGTCAAGAAAAATACTGCCGTTGAAACAGACCTATTTTTTTTTTGTTAAGTACTGGAATATGCAGTTTCTTCTTTCAACAAGTCTCCTCTGCTTGGCGTCACTGGCATTTGGATGCCCATCTACTGGTGTGAAATGTTGTTAATCTGAGCCTGCGTGCTGGTGTGCACTTTGCCAGTGGTGCTGATACTGTCTGTCTAGTCATTCATCATTCTCATCTGTAAGGTGACAGTCATGGTACCTGCAGGCAGAGTTGTTGTGAGGACCGGACAGCACATGTACAATTCCTCCGTGCCTGGCCTGCCACTAGGCATTTCAGCAGAGATGTCCAAAAGGCACCTCAAACTTAAAATGGCCAAAAATGAAACTCCTCACGTCTGCACCATGGATACACCTGTGTCCACCCTCATGTTCCCCACCTGAGTAAAAGGCATCAGCGTCTGCCCCCCTCCCCTGTCTCTCACCCTCCCCCCCAGCCTGCTCTCCCCTGTGCTAGAGGAAGACCCCAGTCCTCATCTTGGTTCCTAGGTGCCTCGCCAGCCAGCCCACCCTGCAACTCCTTCCCTCGCTCTGCTACTCCAGAAACCTACTGGGGCTATGCCCAGGATCTGATAGAGTTCTGCTTGCAGTTGGTAGGGTCACAGCTTAAATGTCACCTACAGAAAAGTCCTTGCCTGAGCTCTCAGTCTTAGGCGACCCCCTTTGCACTGGTCTGTTTTGAGTTTCCACATGTGTCTTGCAGACTTGTTCGGGACTTGTCTTGATTACTGCAGCCTTTCCCGCACCCAGAATTGTGCCTGGCATGTGAGACACCCACCTGTCACCTGTTTACCAAGTGAACAGATTCAACGAATTGTAGCCATTACTATTGCTAGCATTAACATTTGAGGGTGTTTACATCTCCTCCTTCTGGGTCTTCGATATGGGACCTGATTTTAGGGGCCCCTATTTCAGTTGAGTTGCTGTCAAGATTCCCAAGATTCATCTTTAGTCTTATCTATAAATAACATGTATTTGTCCCATATCGAAGACCCAGAAGGAGGAGACAGACCTACGGGAGCCAGTGAGCCAGTGAAATTGGGCCTTCTTCCTTCAGTCTTCTACAGCCACAGAAGTTCCACTTGAGGCGCGGCAACTGCCCTGCCCTGCCCAAGAAGTGTCATTCAGAACGCTGCAAACAAAAGATCCCTTTCTTTCTTTTAGAGGACTTGCCAGCCTGCCCCCTGCTTCTCCGCTGTTGCGGAGTACAGAGATCAGAAGAGGAGCTCACTCCTCACTCTCACTGGCATGAGCATACATAGGGCCCCTGGAGCCTTCGAGCCCAGTCTTGTTTCCCGAAGTGTTCTGCATAATGTAGCCACTTTCCCTCCTGGTGAGTGTGCCTTAGCAATACGCCCACTCACTCTTTGTCTGAACATTCCCACAGACGGGGGGGCTTAAAAGAGCCCCTGAAATAGGTCTGTGGCTACAAATTCTCCACCTCTTCTCCCTGCCGCCGTGCGGATGGCCCTTTGCAGAGTAGATGACGCAGTGGCATTGTAAACTCCCAGTTCTCTGCCAGGGACCCCAGGACAGAAGCAGTTAGGTGTCAGAGCATCCAAGATGAGTCCAGAGGAGGGGAAGCGAGAGGAGGCAGAGTCCTGAGAGTTTGACAGTTTGCCTCACTAGTTCACAAGCTATTCTGGCAAACAGTGACCTTGGGGACCACTTGAGAATCAGTTATTTTCATACACTGCCCCCGTCAATGGGTTTGAGTACCCTTCACTGTCTCTATATTTTCCAGTCTCCTGGGTTCACATTCAAGTAGGAAACACAGACACGTAGGTAATGGCTGCCTGAATGCTGGGGCTACTCAGCGATGGAGCCCAGCCTACACCCCTACTGAGCCAGGGCACTGTCCGCGACTCTCCCCTGCATATCTCAAAGGCGTCTTGCACTGAACACACCGAGGGTCACACTCCCCTCCCCTCCCCATCTCCCTGCTGTCTCAGTGAACAGGTCCTGGACCTGTAAACTGGGAGCTGCTCTCCATCCCTCACCCTTCCCTCTTCCTTGCCCTGAACTCACGTCCTCTCCCTTTCCCCACCTAAATTTCTCTCCATCCCACTGTCGCCACCCTGATGCGACTGCTGTCATCTTGCTTCTCACCTGACTGATCCATACCTGCTATGTTCTTCACTCAGGGCTGCTGCCCATCCCTTTGCCCCTGCACCCAGATGTGCACACACACTCTCTCTCACTCATTAAGATTCTTTGGCTTTCTGTTGCTCTTAGAATAGCAAAGTCAGGCCAAGTGTGGCCCCTCCCCTCTTCTCCAGCCTGTCCTTTGGTGTTCCTGTTCTCAGCCATGCTACCTTTTGAATTTTATCATCATACAGAGAAGCCGATGCTCCCTGAGACCAGGTCACCTCCTCCTGTTGTGTCCTCACTGTAAAACCTACTTTTCCTTCATCATGTGAATGGTGGTTTTCAAGTCACTAGTGCAGGTCTGAGTAATGACCCCTGCCTCCTTGACTAGATGGTAAACTCAGTGCTAACAGAGATATGTGCAGAGTTTTGCTCAGTGCTGTGTCCCCCACACCTGACATGATGCTTGCCACTGAGTACGCGCTCGGTCCCCATGTCTTCGCAAGAATAATCAGTGGCCTGCACAGGAACTATATAGCCTGGTTACAGCCCCCACTCTGCTGCCTGACCCCAGCGAGGTGCCTCCATGAGTGCCATATACCATATATACTCGAGTATAAGCCAAGTTTTTTTCGGCACAAATTTGTGCTGGGAAAAACTCGGCTTATACTCGAGTACATACGGTAAGTAGCCTGGCTAGAAAATCAGGCTCATTTTGAATTCCTCTCCACCTCTTTTTGGAGGAGGACTTGTCATCATCTGGCTTTTTTTTTAATGATTATAAAACCCACCTCAAAGTCTTATCATCAGCATTAAACGGGGCAAACTGTATGAGAGTATCTGTCACACAATAGGAGATCAGTAAATGGCAGCCCACCCATCTGGGTGGTGAGAAAATTGTTCTGGAGAAAGGGGCTGAATGGTGCCCAGGGAATTGTGTCCTTGTTGAAAAGTTACGAAGTCATTGACAAGTTATCCTAGCCTGGGATCATGTTCCTTTATGCCAAAGCATGCACGTCCTCGGCTCACTCTGCTTAACACCCACTGCTTGAGCCATCCTGCCATGCTTGGGGGCTGAGAGGGGAGTGTGCCAGGCACTCACCCAGGTGCTGGCCGTGAGCTGGGGGGAATAGGGAGCAGGTGAATCCTGCAGGTGCGCCCAGCTCCGTGTCAGTGCGGAGCCCTGAGCTGCTGCTGTCCCTCATCCCTCACAGAAGAGGCCCTTGGACTTGGAGGTGTCCTCCAATTGCAGCACTGTCTTCACCTGGCTGAAGGATCTGAGGCTCGAGGCCCAGCTGACAGAAATGGGGTTAAAAGCTCTAGCACAGCGGCTCCACCCAGGGGCGGTACCTAATTCCATCCAGAATTCCCTCAGTGTTCCGCCTTGTAGGCCCTGATGCTGGGAGGCCTGAGGCTGGGGGTGGGCAAAGCTGCGGATGCCTGGAGATGCCCAGGCCGGCGGGGGTGCTCTGGGTAAGTCCAGGCGATAAGCCGCAGCAGGCGGGCAGGCTGGGATGAGAAGGAGCCATTCCTTTGGAAATCTGTTGACAACCTGTTTCCCTCTCTTCCTCTTCCCCCCACCCCCACCCCACCCCCACCCACGCAGGAGCCTTTCTTCTGGGAGGAATCCTCTACTCCTGGCAGTTTCCACATTTCAACGCCCTGAGCTGGGGCCTGCGCGAGGACTACTCCCGGGGAGGCTACTGCATGATGTCGGTGACCCACCCTGCGCTGTGTCGGCGCGTGGCGCTGCGCCACTGCCTGGCCTTGATCGCGCTGTCCGCCACCGCGCCGGCGCTGGACGTCACCACGTGGACCTTCCCTGTCGTCTCCCTCCCCATCAACCTGTACATCTCCTACCTTGGCTTCCGCTTCTACGCGGACGCGGACCGCAGCAGCTCGAGGAAACTGTTCTTCTGCAGCCTGTGGCACCTGCCGCTGCTGCTGCTGCTCATGCTGACCTGCAAGCGCGGGCGTGGGCCGGATGGCGCGGCCGCCAGCTAAGGGCACGGGGCGCGCAGCCGCACAGGCCTTCTGTGGAGCGCTCGGGAAGAGGAAGCGCTGGTTTTAGTACAAGATGGTAAAATAATTTGGTGCTCAGAGATCACTGGACAATTATTTTAAATGATATACAATATGCCCACCAAATACAAAATGGGTTGGCCCAATTAATGACTATAAAGAAAGACTGTCTTTCCCTTTGAAGGTCTTTATACACCGCCTCCTCTGAACCCGTCCCACCGCCTTTTTCTCTCCTCTCTGGATGTACCTGTGCACTTTCCTGGCTTCTTCTCCTCCACCTCCAATTTCCACCTGCCAGCCGGAGAGGCAGCCCCTCAGGAGAGCACTTGATAATGTGCCGTCTGTAGCCTGTGTACACAAGTCCCTGCTGGGCCTGGTCCCAGAAAATGCACACTCTGGCCCCAGCACCCCCTTCCCTGTGAATGAGCCCGGGTCCCCACTCCCCCAGTCTGGGCTTGCTCTGCTCCACACACACTCTCCAGCCAGCTAATAAACTATTAATATCAAGGGTAGCCACTGGGGAGGGGGATTTCAAACAGTTGCCTGGAAGGGGGGGTGGTCTCAGACTGGACTGCCAGCCCCTACCGTCCCCAGCATCTTCCCTTCATGGCAGGGCACCGAAGGCATCTTTATAATCCACTATAAACTGCAGGTACTTTGTGAGGCATTTCTTTCTGGAAGAGTAGCTCTAGGTTTAATACCAGAAATCCCTCCGGCTACAAGCCTGTCACTGAACCTCTTTGGTCGCCACTGGGTCATCAACTCCTCCCAGCTGCACGGCTTTCTCCAGCCTTTATGAGAAGGGAAGTCAGGGTGTGCTGGGCTAGCCATCCACCTTGCTCACTTTCTAGCACCTTCAGTGAAACATGCATTTCCCTCCTGAGATCTCCTGATTTAAATTAGCCCCCATGTCCAATGGCTTTGAGAGGCAGAAGCATGGTTCTGCGAGTTCTGCAAGTTGCCCCGTAATCAGGTGTGGAGGCAGATACCAGACACAGTCACCTGTAGCTCTTCAGTGCTTCATGCTGCCTCAGGGTTGCGTAGAGCCCGGGTGGCTGAAGGTCCAGAGCTAGACGGAATGTTGTGATCACTCTGTCCCCCAGGGCACTGCTGCACAGTGCTTGAGAAGCCCTGGCAATATGCCTGTTCTCTCAGAAATTTCTAAAGGGATTGCAGATAGCCTCTCATCTCTGTTACTGCTTACCCACAGTCTTCTCTCTTGGCCGTCTCCTGTAGGGAACATGGCATAGGAAAGTCTAGAGAAAGCATCTACAACTTGTTATAGCCTTCACATTTGCAAAATGCATTGATTCCTTTTTTTCTTCTCTAATAAAACAGTACGTAAGGAGTGTGTATCATGATATCGTTGTATTTAATCATCCTGTGCTGACCTGACACTTGACTCCTTCAACAGCCAGCCTTCAAGAGGGTTACGGGACACACAGGCATTGGTTTTCTTTTTAATTGTAAATTGACAAATTATAGTTGTATATATTTATGAGGTACAAAGTGATGTTGTGATATACAAATTCGATGTGGAATAATTAAATGAAGCCAATGAACATATTCATCACCTCTACTTTTTGAGATGAGAACATTGTTTATTGTTGAAATTTTCTATTTAAAATTTTTGGACCTGTGTTGACTGTGGGTAACTGAAACCTCAAAATAGCAAAACCTCAGAGAGGGAAGACCTGCTGTCCTAATCTCTGTGCCTGTAGAAGTTAAGTAAGAACAACGTACCAGCTTCTTGTATGTTAGAAACCCAAATATAATTGACCTCATGCTAGACAGATTACACTTTCCAGCATCTTTTGGCCACAGTTTCCTAACCAGCTATAAGATGTGAGGACATGCTGTGGGGTTGTGGAAGCCCTGCAGATGTGCACGCAGTGACTGTCATGGCTGGACCACACCGTGTGCATCATGGGACATCTGAGAAGCACAGACGGCACATTAACAGCCCTGTGCTTGCCCTCTGAACAGCCCAGCCTGTGCCGTCTCTCACTCTGGGATCCATCACAGAGGCCACCAGATTGAGTTCTCTGAAAACGTACCCCAAATCTGACCACTGCATCCTCCAACACCACCAGTTTGGTGGAGCCCTCTGTCTCTCCCAAGACGTGAGCCTACAAGCCTCCTAATTCATCTTCCTTGCACTCTTGCCTCCACCCTACAGGCCTCCCTTCATGCTGGGGATGAAGTGCAAAGAACTCATGGTTCCCCACATGATCTGGTCCTGCTCCACCTACTGTCCCACCCATGGGCCACCTCATGTTCTCTCAGATCCTGGAGGCACAGCCCCTTCAGGGCATTCCCACCTTCTGTTCCCTCTGTCTGGGGTCCCCTCCTCATGTCACAGAGATGACCTCTCCTTAGCCTTCCTCAGTCACCTCATCAAACAGCACACACACACACACACACACACCCCAGTGCCTACTACTTTGTTTTTCTTCCTAATATCACAGCTTGATGCTCTGTGTCCATGTATTTTATCACCTTATTCTCTGTCTTCTCTCTAGTGTATAACTCCACGAAGCAGGGACTACATCTTTGCATCTAGCTTTTATCTCCAGTACCTAAGAGCAATCTGGGGACAGAGCAGGTGCTCAGTAAATGGTTTTTGAATGAATAAAAAGCCATCCCTTCTGAGTTATATGAAACCCCTGTATTCAGAGGGAAAGGGATTGTTAGGCCAGGATAAAAAGTGAACTGGTTTGGAAAGGTATTTATGACGTGGGTACATGAAAAAAGATGGCTTTTTAATAGTCTTCATCTGGCTGGCATCATCCCTGTTCCCACTCCTGATGGCAGGACTGTCTTGGAACTGCACCAGACAGGGTGCATGCCAGGCCATTAACTTCTACTTGTTTCTGGAATTTGCCTTTGCTAACATCAAACTACACCACACACTGCCACTGCACTTCCTGCTGTATTCATCTCCTGTGGCACCTGGCACTATGCAACATATGCCTGTGCGTTCACCACCACCGCTAGGGAAGGGGGAGGGCCTTCAGCCAGACCAGGGATGGAGCCCATGAGCCAAGACCCAGAGTCTAGTCAAGAGGTGTGAGAACCAGGGTCCCAGACACAGAGATGGCAAGAAGCCTCCAATGAGGCTGAGCAAAGATCACCCTGAATCCAGGCAGCAGAGCCTGGGAATAAGGCAGAAGCTGGGTCCCCAGGCACCTAGAACCATAAGTGACTGCATGACATATGCTCCATCCATGGTGGGAGGCACAAATGGGTAGCCGTCAGGCAGCAGCAGGAGGTGGCAGAGGATGTAGGAGAGAACCAAGCAAGTGGAGACCCCCAGGTACAGACAAGGTCAAGAGTACAGGACCCCCATTTGATGGGTGAGGAAGACCTGCCAGGGTCTTGGCCAAAGCCTGTCTTTCCTAGGCCAGGGACACACCAGCCCCATGTGAGCGAATCTAGGACAGAGACACCTTTCTGTTTTGTGAAGAAAACTACCAAAATTGAGCCGAGGCTAGTTACTATCACTTCTTCCTAGTTTCACTCATTCATCACTCTTTATTCTCCAAAGTGATACATTTCATCACTTCCTGTATCTTCAGACTCAGATTAGTGGCAGAGAGCTCTTAAGTCTAAGTTGCATTCTTGGCCAACATTTTTCTTCAGTGGTCTCTCTTTTTACCCCTCTCTCTGCCTTTTTTTAATTTTTTTTTCTTTTGAGACAGTCACTGGACATGGGTACAGTGACATGGTGTCATAGCTCACAGCAACCTTAAACCACTCCCAGGTTCAAGGGATTCTCTTGCCTCAGCCTTCCAAGTAGCTGGGACTACAAGTGCCTGCTGCCACACTTGGCTAATTTTTCTATTTTTAGTGGAGACAGAGTCTTACTCTTGCTCAAGTTGGTCTCAAACTCCTGAGCTCAAGCGATCCACCTGCCTGGGCCTCCCAGAGTGCTGGGATTACAGGTGTGAACCTCCTTGCCAGGCCCCCTCTGTCTTCTTTTAAAATACATGAGCAGAGAGTCTGTGTCTATCTCCACTTTCACTCCTAACCACCTTCCACTGAAGTCTTGGTTGTAACTCATTCCCTCCAGACTGAGCTCAGTCCTCACCTGCAGGGTGTGGCAGATAGCCAGCACCATGCCTGCAGGGTCAGCTTCCACGAAGGGAGCCCCTCCTGCGTCACAAATTGGGGAGCTGCCTAAGAAGTAGAAGCCAAGCAAATGGGGACCTCTAAGTACAGAGGAAATCAAGAGTACAGGGCCCCATGCAGTGGGCAAGGAGGACCAGCCAGGGTCTTGACCGAAGCGTGTCTTTCCTCAGCCGGGGGCAACCGGGAGGTGCTCCATGAGCTGCTGGTGGCTGAGGGAGCTGGGGACTGCAAGAACCAGGAGGGTGGCGGCAACACAGGACACAATGGTGGAGGCAAAGCCAAGTGCTTGGTTGAGTAACCCCACCCAATCCAGTCACCCATGTAGAGTGAGGAGGCAGAGGTGTCACTGGTCCCCGCCCCTTCCCAGCTTCCCCAGGCAGACACAAAGAGGACCTGCAAACCCAAACTGAGTGCTGCAAGAGGGGGAATACTCTGTTCTCCACTGGGCGTGTGACGCTCCGGGGTGCTCTGTGTGGGCCTTGTGTTGAGGACAGAGATGAACCAAGGCAGCCCTGGTCCCAGGATTTCACTCCCTGGACAGTTTGTGGAGCGAGGGAAGAAGAGCAGGGGATGGGAAGCAGAAGGGACCCCCTCCCCAGTGTCTTGCCCAGAACCTTGGACAGCGTCTTCCCTATTTCCAGGCCCTGCCTCTAGTACCAGGGTGATCTTTGCTGAGTTCACTGGGGGCTTCTGGCCATCTCCGCCCCTGTGATCCTCAGCACTCTCACTCCTCTCCATGGGACTGTGCGTCCTTGCTCCTGGGCCCCACCACTGTCACAAGAATGGTCTGGCTGCAGGTCCTCCGGCTCCACTAAGGGGACCAGACTGAGAACGCAGACCTGCCTGCAGTTTTTTTCTTTATGGGGTGCTGTAGTGTCTATGATCACCTCAGTGTGTTCCTTCATTGAAAGGGAAGAATTTGTCACATGCTGGTGGTCATCAGGCCAAGCGAGGTGGGAGGGCAGTGGAGGGAAAAGCCATTCCAGGCAGAGAAAGCAGGTGAGCGGAGATGCAGGGAAGGGGCCTTGAGTGTCTGGGAAGCACACCCAGTTCCAGCTTCCTTGTGCCTAAGTCATCTGCACTGCATGCCCCAAGGGGAATAGGGAGCCACTAAAGACTCAAGCCAAAAAGTAGCAAGGTTCAGTTTGTGCTTTAGAAAGAAAATTGAGGCCATAGAGCAGAGGATAGATTGGAAGAACTGGGGAGGCCAAGGGAGCAATGATGGAGCTGAATCTGGGCCAACAGAGGAGCAGGGAGCAGAGGGAGCAGCACAGGCCTGCCTGGGGTGACTGGCAGAAAGAAGGTCATGGTTTATGCCCAGGGTGCCAGCTTGGAAATCAAAGCGGTGCTGTTCACTGCACAGGGAGTCCCTCATGCGTTCAGCACGTGCCTTTATCTTCCTTTGCCGGTGCTCACGGAGCCCTCAGTGGCTGGACCTCAGGGGACGGCCCAGAGTGCATGCTCACAGAGTCCTTTTTCTCCCAATGTTGCAGACTACTGGCCACCTAAGCCTCAGCCTAGAATGTCCCCACTGCCTGGGACTTGAGAAAAAGCTTCCTCGGCCAGTCTCAGCTGCAGTCTCCTGGTCTGAAGAGGAGGCATGTTGCCTTTGGGCTAAGAGCATGGCCCCAGGGCCTCCCTCAGTCAAGTTCCTCTGCCTGGAAGTTTCCTGAAGCAGGAACTTCTCCCTATCCTCCTCCCACTCTTCTCCCCAACAGCCTATTCAGTCAGAGGATCTGAATTTATTTTACAAATAGGCAGAGTGGGATTATTCACATTAAAACTGACCCAAGTTGTGGCTGTCATCCAGACACCTCAACCTGCCATTTTGCCTTGTTCACCTCCAAAATAGATAATCTGTGCAAAACAGACTAGAGAAGCAGTCTTCCCTGATAGAGCCATTGTCTGCTTGTACACAGCTGATTGAGGCAGTGCACCCTCCTGAGCTAACCATAACCTGCCTTCCTGTAACAATTTGCAAGTGATGGAAATCCCAACTGAAAATGGCCTAATGAAAAGAAGGAATGTGTTGGTTCATGGTCTGGAAAGGTTGAGAAGCAGGTTGGCTTCATGCTCGACCTGACCTGGGGGCACCACCCTTGGCAAACTCTCTCCCCCTATGATGCCAAAACTCCTTAAACATCATTCATTCCTTTGTTTAAGTACATTCACCTACCTTGGGCCAGGTACTGCTCCAGGCACAAGGAATGTAACAGTGAACAAAATAAACATCCCTGCCCTCCTGCCTAAAATATCTCCAGAAGAAAGTAAAAAACGCTGCTAACAGTGGTTGCCTCCGTGGTGGAGAACTGGCTGTCTGGGAGAAGCATCTCATTCAAACTTAGTGAGAAAGAGGAAGACTCAGGACTGAGATGCAGGTCCTCACTGGCCTGACTTAGGATTAGTGCCTGATCTGATTGACCTGGCTCAGGTCAATCAGAGCCCGTGTGGAAGAGGCAGTCACTGCTTCCCACCACCAAAGACGTGGGAAGTTTGGTGGGAAGAAGGTGGATTTGGGTCCAAGGAGAGATTGAGGGGTGTGGAGCTCTGAGGAAGTGGGCCCTTAAGGACTTGAGGGGCAGTGGCAGGCCAGCCACGGCTGGCTGCTCTGCAAACCCTCAGGCTCTCCCACCTACAGCCAAGATGGTGAGCTGAAGGTGTTGCCCCTGCAGGGCAGCCCTGGCCAGTTTACATCCGCAGTCCCACCTCATTATAGACACCACATTTCCATACAGGCCCGGGTTCAGGCAGCGAATTACGAGGCCATTAACATGATGACAACCCAGGACATTTTCCCACCTGCTCTTTAAGCCAAATGCCCCCTGGGATTTCCTAAGCCAGCGTCATGTTCAGGGAAGACAGAGCCATGGTTAAGGCAAAGCCACATCTCATCAAGAGCAACTGAATCAGCACCTTTAAACTTCAGCTTTCTTCTCTAAATAAAATGCTGCTCGGAGGCCACTTTCTTAGGAATGCTTTAGGGAAATGTCTGGCTTGAAGAGCCAGAGTGACCTGGCGAAGTCTGTTTGTCACACTTGTCCCACGCCCTGCCTTTCTGCGAGGCAAGTAGAGGGCGAGGACACTAAATGCTCCCTGGCCCCACGCCTGCAGAGACCGGCTCCTGCCTGCTGCTTCCAGGAGAGGGGAAAACATCTGCTGCAAGCCGGGCTCCTGCTGCCCGGGAAGGGAAGTAGTCCTCTTGCTGGGAATCGTCCCTGCTCCCTCATCTAGAAAGGGACACTTGGCACTCTCCACAAGGTATTTTCACGCTAATGTGTTCAGTCAAAAAGAGGAGCACAAACAGATGTGGGCCATTTGGCAGAAATGTAGTTCATTTGTTAGCGAGTGCAAAAGGCTCCTTGGCAGGATATTAAATATTACCTTGACTATTCACAAACACTTCATATTTCAAGAATGGAAGGGAAGCGAGGGCTGCATCCAATAAATCTGCCTTTGTCAAAGAGGCAGAAAGAGGCAAACATTTGATAAATCTATGTCATTGTTCTCAGAGATCAAAGGCCCTAACATATGTATTTGTGCAAGTGGCATTCCAGCAGACAGCTATAACAAACCGAGTCGAAGACAGCTGGAGAAAGGAGGAATTAGCCAGTTCTGATCTGTAATTAGCTGTGTCTCAGGAGAAGGAGGCGGGAGTGGTGGCTGAGTTCTGGAGCTGGCTGGACACACCGGAGGGCGGGTGGCCATCAGTGCCCAGGCAGGAAGGAACACCTTCCAGACCCAGGGTAGTGATGATGGTACCATCTGGTCTCTGAACCTTCTCCAAGACAAAGGCCACTTTGAGACAAACATAGTGGCAGCCCCACAGCCCCCAATGTCAAAAGGCAAAACACATTGGCCGTTGAGCACAGCAGGTGGCCAGGGTGGTCAGCCCACTGTGTGGAGGGTCCCAGGCTAGCCCAGGATGCTTCCTCTCTCTTCCCATTATCTCCCTCTCTGGTGACCTATCCCTTTCCTTCCTCCCGCCTTCCCTCTGCCTTCTGCCCAGCCTGTACTCTAGATGGGTCAGTGGTTCTTACAGGATGGAAACAACCTGTGTCCCCCGGGAAGGCCTGGATAGCCCCATCTCACAGGTCCCGCCATGGTGCTAACATGCCCACCAGTGCAGGCAGCACATTAGTGTGGACACGTCCTCTGCATCCACAGGCCTCTGGGTGCAGCAGTCCCTACAGCTTCAATAGGATGGTTCAGATTTGCTGAGCATGGAGACTTAGAGGGTGCCAGGAGCTGGGAAGCTGGGAAAGACTCACCACTAACCCCAGCAGCCCCTGCACAGTGGATGGAGCGGGAAGGGGGTGCCTTTTGTTTCCTTGTTTCCCAAAATGCAAGTGGTCCCTTCTTACCTGGCTTGGATCCAGCATACCTGCCCCTGCCTGTGTTCACACCCCGGGGTGCACCCAGATCCTCTTGCTCCTTTTGCTTCATCATGCTTTCCTGGCACAAATCTCAACCCTGGAGAGAGCAGCCTTTTGTCTGCACCTGCATTGGTCATGCTAGAGGTGCCAGAGAAACACACAGACCAGACCAGCATCCACACATGGTGGAGGACTTAGGTCTAGCCTACCTCCTCTTCACTCCTCCCGCCCCAGGCTTCCTCCCTGTCTGTCTCTCTGCTGCCACCCCAGCTGTTCCTGCTCCTGTCCCTGTGTGTTTAGTCTCCTCCCCTCTCAAGATGCTCCAGGACATGGCTCCAGAAAGTCTCCTTTGCTCTCCCCTGCAATGCCAACTTCTTATTTTCTATTGTTTCTTGCCCACAAACATATGAAAATATTATTTCTTCTATCTTAAGAGAAAAGCAAGACAAAACAAAAACTCTCTGATTCCACTTCCTCTGCTGGCTGCCACCGTATTTCTTTGCTGCAGGATCTGTAGGTACTTGCTGTTTCAGTAACCTTCTGTATCTCTCTGCTCCAGCCACCATTAAAAAAAGACCATAGATTGGGTGGCTTAGATGAAAGTGTATTTTCTCACATTTGGGAGGCTGGAGGTCCAACGGTAAAATTAAGTTTGACTCAGTTTCCAGTGAGGGCCTCTTTATGGCTTCCAGAAGATAGCCTCCTTGCTAAGTCATCACGCAACCTTCCCTACATGCAGGGCAAGCTCTCCCTGTCTCTGCTTGTGAGGGCACTAATTCCATCAGTCCAGAGCCCCACCCTTATTATCCCATTTAACCTTAATTACCTCCTTATTCCAAATATAGCCTCACTGAGGGTTGGGGCTTTAACAGACAAATCTAGGGATGGGAAAACACAAATTCTTGGTCCCTGACACCCTTCTCCCATGTTCTCCCACCACTGCCGTAATTGTGCTGGTCAGTGTCATCCTTGACCTCCTTGTTGCTGAATCCAAGGGTCTAGTTTCCACCATCATCTCACATGACCTCTCTGCAGTGTCTGATACAGCTGAGCATCTGTCTTCCTTGGTTCCCTTTCTACCCATGGCATCCAGGGCTCCACATGCCGTGGTCCTCTTCCCAGTCCTTTGGCTGCTCCTGGACAGACTCCTTTGCTGGCACTTCTTCTTCTCCCTCAATCTCTTAGTGTCAGAGCCTCCCGCCCTTCTCCTTCCTCTTCCTACTGGTCTACTCAGTGACCCCCTCCAATCTGAAAACTGTGAATACCCGATTTGTGCTAAGGGACTTCCAAGTGCCTCTGTCCAGCTTAGTCTTGTCCAGCCAAGTCCAGAACAGACAAGTCCAGAAGCGTCTGTTCACTCGCCTCATGTCAACCCCTGAGAGACTTTGCAGACTCACCTTGCCCTGGCTAGGCTTCTGATCCTCTCAACTCCCAGCTTTCCATGTCTTGGTCGATGGCCACTCTGTCCTTCCATGTGCTTAGCTCAAATTTTCACACCTTCCCCTCTTTCTCTCTTTTCCTCAGGTCCCATTTTTAGAAAATTCTGCTGGCCATACCTTCAGAACAAATCCAGAATCCAGCCCTCCTCACATTTCATCATCTGCACTACTGCCGTCATCTCTTGCCTGGGTTGTGCCAAACTCTCTCTTTGCTTCTAACCTAGCCCCTTTGTTGTCTATTGTTAACATCATGGCCATGGAGATCATTTAAAACATGAGTTGCATCCTCCCCCTCCTCTGCTCTGCACCCTGCAGAGGTCTGGGTGAACCCAGCTGAGCTCCCCGCCCCCCCCCCCCCGTGATCAATACCCCATCGCCTACTTGACACCATCTGCCAGTGCTCCCCTTGGCATCTCCACATGAGCCACGCTGGCCTTCTTCCCGTTCTGCACATGAGCCAAGTGCTCTTTGGCCTGAGAGTCTTTGCTAGACCTGTCCTTCTACCTAGAAGTCACTTCTCCAGCAAGCTACCTGACCCACCTCCTTCCCTCCTTCAAGCCTCACATCAAAGGCCATGCTTTGAACTCTATAGCCTGACCCTGCTTCTGTCCCTGTCACAACCTCCCCATACCTTGTCTTCCTTCCTCCCACAGAACTTTGTACCTCCTCACACATGAGCACCACACTGTTCTTATTTATCATGTTCGTGGTTGTTTTTCCCTCTTCCCCTCCTTTTCTTGGCATATTAGGGCAAATATCTATATCTGTTTCTTTCAAGTTTCTAATCCAAGTTCCTAAAATAGTGCCAGGCTCATTATAGATCCTCAGTGATTAGTCACTGAATGAATAATGCTGAGAGAGTGAAGAACCTTCTGACCAGAAAATGTTTTCAAAGTGTACTGGTCTTCTATTACTACCTAGCAAATTGCCACAGATTTATAGTCTAAAATAACACACAGTATTTTTTTTTTTTCATCTCACAATTCTCACGTGTCAGGAGTCCAGGCCTGGCATAGCCTCTGCTCACAATCTCACAAGGCTGCAATCAGGTGTTGGCTTGGGCTGTGGTCTCATCAGAGGCCCCACTACAGAAAGGTCCCCTTCCCAGCTCCTACGTGTGGCTGGCAGAATTCATCTCCATTGGCTGTAGGACTCGGTCCTGGTTTCTTGAGGCTCTGAGCTCCTAGAGGCCATCCATAGCTCCTTGCCTCAAGTAATCATCTCCATGGACCATCTCACACATGGTGGCATACTTGTTCAAAGATAGCAGGGGAGAATTTCTCACTGATGTAATCATAGAAGTGACATCCCATCATCTTTGTCCTATTCTCTTGTTGAGAAACAAGTCACAAGTCCTACCCACCTTTTTCAAGGTTTATAGTTTATACAGGTGTGAACATTGGGGTCATTCTAGACACCACATTGCCACTCCCTTGTCCCCTCCACCATGGCTTCCCCCCTCAATATTGTCTTCTCTGCTACAGAAATGATTTCTGGAAGGTGTTTTAGTTAAGAGGGGCTAGCTCATGCTTCAGTAATAAATAAGCATACAAAACTATGGGTTTAATTTTTTAATGTGCTTTTTTAACTTTGTTGCCCAAACCAGATTCCCATCACAGGTGAGCTGAGGATTCTGCTACATGTCCTGGGCTAGTGCACCCAGGCTGATCTTAAATGTTGCTGGTTTCTATAGCAAAGGAAAATAAAGGCCCAGAAAGTCTGGCACCCTGGCAAATAAATGCTGTAGCTTACAGATGTTACACATAACTTTCACTCAGAATATCCCACCAGGGGCCAGCATGTACAATCTACTGTTTCTAAGGGCACAAGAACTGAGAGAGAAATAACAGCACCCATAATTCCCATAGGCCGCTTCTTCTCTGAGATGAGGCAAACAGTTCAAAGGGCAAAGGGCAAGGTGCAGTGACTCATGGCTGCAATCCTCTTTGGGGAGGCCAAGACAGAAGGATTGCTTGAGGATAGGAGTTTGAGACCAGGCTGAGCAAAACGTAGACCTCGTCTCTACAAAAGGTAGAAAACTTAGCCAGTTATGCTGGTTCATTCCTGTAATCTCAGCTACTCAGGAGTGTGAGGCAGGCAAAAGGTTTGCTTGAACAAGAGGATAGTTTTGTTTGAGGTTGCTGTGAGCTGTGATGACACTACTGTATCTAGTCTGGGCAACAGAGCAAGATGCTATCTCAAAAATAAAAATTAAAAATAAAAATAAATGAAGTTCAAGGATAAAAAGTCACCTGGAGGACATTTAATGTCAAACAGGTAGGAGTTACAGGGCTCTAGATGAAGTCTATAAGGCTCTGACATCAAGATAAAATACTCTAAATTAGGAAGAATATATTAAGTGACTAATAATAATAATAAATCAATGAAGGATGGCTAATGGCTCCTAAATGTGCTTGCTTCTTCTTTAGGGCTATTTGTTTTTCATTTGTGTTTTCACTTTTTAAAAAATGTATCACAAATGTCAAAACTTTTAGCTTCCAAAAGCTTTGCCCTCCCTGGTTTCATTAATGATCTCTCGTTACTCATAAGGAGGTAGTTTGTACCTGGAATAGAATATCACAAATCATGGTCACTAAAATGTGAAATCATCTCTGTCAACACTAGTCAGAGGTATTAAGGGTCCTTCCACTTATGGTAGAGGCATTTGAAGTCTTGGTGGTCACCCTCGGATCATGTAACCCTTGTTATCATAGAACTTAACCCATTGGATTATTGAGGCTTTGAGATTTGGGCTTCTTTTCCAAAAACTTGCTGATAATCAGACACATTTTCATAGAAAATTTAAAGCTGTTTTCAGCTCTGATATTCTTAAGTATTCTAGTTAGTTATGCCCATCCTTGAGGAAATCTTGCAAACAGCACCATCAAGAGAAATGCCCATTTACCATTACCCTCGGGGATTGCCCTGAGTTCATCATTTATAACCAAATATTGCTGCAATCCCATTGAAGCTCTAACTTGTAAATTGTCTTGGACAAGATGCAATAATAACAACAGCCACAACTCTTAGATATGACCTTAACACTGCAGCTGACATACCAGGGAAGGTAACTTTGGTTTGCCAAGGTCAACATTCATCTCCTACTAAATGAGTACAGTGGTCATTAGATGTTTAGACTCCTAACCCAATCATTGTAAACCCATTTCATTCTTAGGGAACTGGTCTGGGAACTGGCATGAGACTCAATCCTGGCTAGTAAGACATATGTTAGAAGTATGTTAGGTGGCTTTGGGGAAAGGCCTCATTTATAATAATAATAATAATAATAAGTCCCTCTATCTGCTCTGGGTATGAGGCACCTGGCTGGGATACCTATAACTGTTGCAAGGGAGACTAGGCTGGGTGACCTGCAGCAAAACAAATCCTGACCTCTGGATTTATTATTATTTGCAATAACGCATTTCCCTATTGTTGAAAACACTTTTGAGTAGGGCTTTCAGCTGCCTGCACCCAGAGCATCCTAATTGACAACATAATGAGGGGTTGCAAGGTTTTTACCTATCTCCCCATGCAGCACATTTCCACAGGGGTACCAATGGAGGCCTCAAAGAATATACTCCATAAGCTCTAAGCCTGATGCTGCTTTTACCAGACAATATGGACCAAAGGACAGGAAGTGCAGATGGGCAGGCAGCCCCCTCCAAGCTCCGCATGATGGAATATGCTCAGCCATTTGGCTGGTCTTCACTGAGGAGATCACAGGCCAGTGCTTGCCATCTGTCATATTCACTATTGCCCATAATGTTGATTTCTAAAAAGCCCACTAGGACTTTCCCACCTAATTGCTTTGGATCTGAAATGGTCACTTAAATGATTACAATTCTTAATATACAGATGGATGGGGCTGGAAGGTTAGCTCAAAAGTTAAGGAAAGCAGGGATGGATCTGGGCCCCCTTCCCCATTTTGAAGTGCCAACAAGTATTCACAAATTGCAAAGATATGAATATTCTAGGCATACTTGGATGGAAATTTTTTCTCTTTTCTGATAACACCACAAATTCTGGTAGCATTTTGTTCATAGAAGAAAGTTTTTCAGCCTCAGCACTATTGATGTTTTGGGCCAAATAATTCTTTGCTTTTGGTGGGGAAGGGACTGTCCTGTGTGTCATAGAGTTTTAGCAGCATCCTTGACCTCTACTTACTAGATGCCAGTAACACCACTCAGTCGTGACAAACAAAAATGTTTCCACACATCATCAAGTGTCATCTGGGGACAAAATCACTCCCAGTGAGAACTACTATCTTAGAATTACATTCAAATATCTACAGGTTTTTAAAAAAATTATGTAGTAAGCACCTTGTTATTTTCACCATCACCACTCATGTCTGTTCTGTTAGGGACTCTCCAACTTCCGTCTGCTACTCTCAGGCCAGGAGGTGTTGATGGGGCAGGTTGCACTGGTAGAATGTTACATGGGCTTGATCCTGGCCACAACCATCTGTTCAAGACTGATCTGGAGAATCACATTCAGGACTTTATACTTGCATTTGTGAGAATATAAGTGTGAAATCACTGGCTATCATCTTGCCACCCCACCAACAGAGGGAAAGCACAGCAAAAAGACTCACCCCTGATGACATTATCTGAGCCCTGGACTCCAGCCACACTATGTATGTAACAATAGGTTTCTCTTCTGGACTTTTCATTTATCTGCATCAGTACACTTATTTTGTGCATAAACCATTTTTCATTGTTTCCTCTCATTGGCAAAAAAATCCTTCCTTTCTGCAATATTCAATTAAGGTTTTTAACTTTACTGATACATAATATTAATAGATATACATAGTTTGGGGGTATATGTGACAATTTAATACATTCACATACTGTATAAAAATCAAATCAGTGTACTTGGGATATCCATCACCTTAAATATTTGTCTTTTATTTATGCTGTAAACATTTTAATTATTCTTTTTTAGCTTTTTTGAATGTAAAATAGATTATAGTAAAGTATAGTCATGCTACTGATCTAAGGCTAAGTCTTATTTCTCCATCAATCTGTATATTTGTTGATCTGCTTGTAATCTACTTCATAATGTCTATAACCTTTTCTGCAGGAGGGTTATGAATCATCTGAAAGATTGCACTTTTTATCTTTGCTGGTTTCCTACCTTTAGGCAATTCTCAAGGATGTTAGGGGCTGGAGGGTCAGGCTGAGGCAGGTGGAGGAGTTCATATTAGAGGACACAGGGCCCCCTCCCTCTGGGCCTGGAGAGTAGGGTAAACAGGTCATGTGACAGCTTATTTACATCTCAACTTGACTGAGCCATGGGGTGCCCAGATATTTGGTTAAACATTCTGAATGTATCTGTGAGAATATTCCTGTATTAGATTGACATCTGAATTGAAAGTAAAGCAGATTTCCCTTCCTGATGTGGATGGGCCTCATTCAATCCACTGAAGGCCTGAATAAAACAAAAGGTTAAAGTAGAAGGACAGTTGGAGTGCTTGAGTTAGGTGTCAGTCTCTGCTTTGGACTTGGACTCAGATTTTATACCACTAGCTCTCCTGTGTCTTTATCTTGCTGAATGCAGATGCTGGGATATCTCAGCCTCTAATTCCACACAAGCTAATTCCTTGTAATAAATCTCAGTCTCTCTCTCTCTCTCTCTCTGTTCTGTTTCTCTGAGGAACTCAGATGAACACAGGTAGGTTTGGGCAGAACAAGTGTGTGAGGAGGAAATCTATACCTTATCCCAATTCAAGCTTTCACTCGGCTCCCTGTGCACACTTTTCCTATGTGGATGGGGCCACCTGTTAATTAACCTAAATCACAGTGCTTTAGGAAGCCTCAGGGAGATGAAAAGGGCATGTTGATGCAAGGCTAGAAGGAATTGTAATGAAGACTTTATGTAATCACCAAGAGTTGGTAACTTGAGTTTGCTTTTGGGGGCACCTTTTATATCTTTGTTTCATACCCTACCTGTGACCAGAACTGCCTAGATAGAAGTTTCCTAAGCTGAAAACTAAAACAAGCGTATTTATATGCAAATATCCTTCCTCCCAAGCACTGTCTGTATTTGCCAGCTATGGACAGCTGGCATTAGGAAGATTGACGCTTACTCATGAAATCTGGCATGCTTTCCTATGTGTGTTGTAAGAAGATGAACTTATCTTGAGACCGAGATGAGGTACTCCTTGCCACCCAGAAAATGGCCATAAGTCAATTTTGTAAACAATTTCAGAGTGTCTGTGGCTTCCCTGAAGCTTCTCCATGGATTTCCTGAGGGGAGAAATCAGGTGTCTCTAATATGGTGAGGTACTTTCTTAACAGATTTTTGCCCTACTTTTTTTGTGTCTCTGTTCCCCTGACACATTTTATCTCAGCCAGGCTGCTCAAGAAGATTCAGAGAGCACCTAGATTCATTTAGTCTGAATACTGATGGGAAAACCAGGCGTTTGGGAGTCAGACCCAGATTCAAATTCTGGTCTGCGGCTCAGCTCCGTGGCTCTGGGCGTGCGATGCCACTTCTGTAAGCTCCAGCTGTGTCCTCATCAGTACTATGGTGCAACAAACTAGGGAAAAATGCAACAAAAAGTGAGCTATCTTCCTCTCTATTGCACACATACAGGGGCCCAAATGTGTGAATATTTTTCTCACACCAAGTAATTCTCTGCAGACCACGCCAACTGGGCATCCTACAATTCAACTCAATTCTGAAATTACCTGGAGTTAATACCGAGCCCTGTGGTCAAGTGTCAGTCCTTCACGACTGTCCCCACTTCAGACACACAATAGAAAGTCCAGGTTGCCACCTATGCTATGACCAGCGAGCTGTCAATCAGAAAGGCTCCCACAGACCCCTCCTCGACTTAGATCACTTGCTAAAGCAGCTCACAGAACTCAGGACAAGAGTTGACTTACTAGATTGTTGGTTCATTAGAAAATAATACAAGTTGGGAACAGCCAGATGGAAGAGATGATTGGAGCAAGGTGTCACGAGGGTTGCAGAGCTTCCACACCCTCTCTGGGCATGCCACCCTCCCAGCACTTCCATGTCTTTGCCAGCCTGGGTTTTTATGGAGGCTTCATCACATAGGCATGATGGATCAAATCATGAGCCACTGGTGATTGAGTCCATCCCTGTTCCCCTTGCCCCTCCCTGGAGGTAGGGTGAGGGGCTGAACGCTCCAGCCCTCTAATCACTGTAATCGGCTCCCCTGGCAACCAGCACTGAAAGGGACTTTCCAGAAGTCCCATCATTAACAGCAGCTCCCCTGCAGTGAAGGGGCTTGATATGAATTAAGAAAAAGATGCTCCTTTCACTGTGGTGGTGGCTCACTCCTGCAATCTTAGCACTTCGGGAGGCTGAGGTGAGTGGATCACTTGAGCTCAGGAATTTGAGATCAGCCTCAGCAAGAGTGAGACCCCCATCTCTACTAAAAATGGAAAAATTAGCTGGGCATTATGATGGGCACCGGTAGTCCTAGCTACTAGAAGGGAGAATCACCTGAGCCTAAGAATTTGAGGTTGCTGTGAGCTAAGCTGATGCCACGGTACTCTCCCCCGGGTGAAAGAGTGAGGAAAAAAAAAAAAAAAAAAAAAAAAAGGTGCTCCTTTCAATTTTAGGCTCTTATCACTTTTCCCCTAGAAACAGGGATGAAGGTCAAATACATGTTTCTTATCATATATCACCGTATTAGACTTCTGCAGTGTGCTGCCTCCCTGAACTTTTTGTTTGACTCATGATTCTGCTGAATTGCCCAATTGTCTTGGCCTCCTGTGGACACAGCCAGAGGCTATGCAATAGAACAGGATTTTAAAACATCATAATGCATTAAAGTGTAGGGTGTGGGCGTGTGTATGTTTGTATGTCAGAGTGTCTGGCAGGGGTTTTTTGTTTGCATTTCTCACTCATTCTGGGCATCTGGCCTTTCCCAGTTCTGTTTAGGTGCTAAGTTCATGATCGCCCACACTTCTTCACTTCCTACAACAGCGGTTCCCTACAGAGCACACGCATCTTCTACTCAGGCTGTTTCCTCTCAAAATCTCTATGGTGGTACTCAGTACATCACGTTTCTGTCCTTGCTTTTCAAGGGTATCTACATTTTATGGGCATCACACAGTGTCTGCTACTGCACATGTTTATGGAATCGAATCCTCAGTCTAGCCCGTGACCATTTCCTCCATGCACACCTCAAAACTCTCTTTGCTCTTCCTTCTTGCAGGAGCCATGGTTCGGAGTGCCTAATCTGCCCTTCTCCCACATATGTATTCACTTCTTGGGGCTGTTGTAACAAATTACCACAAACTAAGGGGCTTACAACAACAGAAATTCCTTCTCTTGTGGTTCTGAGAGCCAGAAGTCCAAACTCAATTATCACTGGGCCAAAACCAAGGTGTCCATACAGGTTCAGTCCCTCTGAGGCTCTGGGAGAGGATCCTCCCAGCTCCTTCCAGCTACTTGTAGCCCCTGGCATTCCTTGGCTTGGGACCATACCCCTTCTATCTCTTCTTCTTTTGTCACACTGCCTTCTCCCCAGTGTGTGTTTGTGTGTGTAATTCTCCCTTTACCTCGCTCAAACAAAAGGCATACGCCTTGTTTAGAACCCACCTGGATAATCCAGGATAATCTATCTATCATGAGCTGCCTAACTTAATCATATCATTTGTCACAGTTTCTTGGAGTTAGGATCTGATACCCTCAGTGGACATTTTTCAGTCTACCACACCAGAGACAGCCCAGCAAGGAGCACCCCGGGTGGATACATTTGTTTTGCTCGAGACCATCATATCTACTTGATCAGATCTCGGTTGGACTCCAGGAGAACCACTCCGTGGGCTGGATAGAACCGATCACACAGTATGTTATGTATATTGGGCCAGTTTCATATTCATATTGCTAAGAAAGAGAGTTTTTTGGGGGGTTTTTTGGAGACAGAATTTCACTTTGTCACCCCTGGTAGAGTGCCATTGTATTGCAGCTCATAGCAACTCAAACTCTTGAACTTAAGTGATCCTCTTGCCCTAGCCTCCCAAATAGCTGGGACTATAGGTCACAGCTATTTTTTTTAGATATGGGGTCTCACTCATGAGCTCAGCCAATTTACCTCCTCAGTCTCCCAAGTGCTGGGATTACAGGTGTGAGACACTGTGCCCTGCCCTTTTTATTTTTTTTAAGAGATGGGGTCTTACTCTGTCACCCAGACTGGAGTACAGTGGGGTCATCACAGCTTACTGCAACCTCAGACTCCTGGGATCAAGCAATCCTCTTACCTCATCCTCCTGAGTAGCTTGGACTACAGGCACCCGTGCCCACACGTGGCTAATTATTTTAGTTTTTGTAGAGACAGAGTCTTACTGTGTTGCCCAGGCTGGTTGCAAGTTCCTGGCTTTAAGTCAGGGGTCCTCAAACTACAGCCCGCGGGCCACATGCTGGGTGTGCGGTGCCACTTCTGTAAGCTGGTGGTGTGATTGTAAGAGGTGGTGTGATTGTATTTGTTCCCGTTTTGTTTTTTTACTTCAAAATAAGATATGTGCAGTGTGCATAGGAATTTGTTCATAGTTTTTTAAAAAAACTATAGTCCGGCCCTCCAACGGTCTGAGGGACAGTGAATTGGCCCCCTGTTTAAAAAGTTTGAGGACCCCTGCTTTAAGTGATCCTCCCACCTCAGTTTTGCAAGGTGCTATGAACTGCCACGTCCAGACGGAGAATTCCTTAGCTGCTGGTTCTCCCCTGGAACACGGTTCTATTTTCATATAAGGTCAGGGGCAGATGGCAAGCCTGTGCATGTGGGAACAAGATGAAGGTAAGGGGGGCACAGGAGCCTTCAGGGGCTGGGGTGCCAGGGCTATTGTGCAGGGCTGGTGTGCAGGGACTGGTGTGTAAGGCTGGTTTGCAGGGCTGGTGGCTGGTGTGCAGAGGCTCGTGTGCTGGGGCTAGTGTGCAGGGATGGTATGCAGGGACTGGTGTGTAAGGCTGGTTTGCAGGGCTGGTGGCTGGTGTGCAGAGGCTGGTGTGCCAGGGCCAGTGTGCAGGGGCTGGTGTGCTGGGGCTAGTGTGCAGGGGCTGGTGTGCAGGGACTGCTGTGTAAGGCCGGTTTGCAGGGCTGGTGGCTGGTGTGCAGAGGCTGGTGTGCTAGGGCCAGTGTGCAGGGTTTGGTGTGCAAGGGCTGGTATGCAGAGGCTGGTATACCGGGGCCGGTGTACAGGGGTTGGTGTGCAGGGGCTGGTGTGCAGGGGCTGGTGTGCAGGGGTCAGTGTGCAGGGGCTGGTGTGCTGGGGCTGGTGTGCAGAGGCTGGTGTGCTGGGGCTGGTGTGCAGGGGCTGGTGTGCAGGAGGGTGGAGGAGGGTGGAGGAGATGAGAGAGAGCTCACACCAGGGACACCCTGAAGACCCCTTAGAGGGGAAAGATTTCTCCCTGGTTCTAGGTTTTCTGGTTGTAAGTCCCTTTATGACTCCTGAATATCCATAAAATTAGCTTTTTGAAGTAGTTTAAGTTAACTGGTATCCTTTGCCCCCCCAAACCACACACCCCACTCCCCTTTCTCACGGCCTCAGTGGAGCCCTATTCCATGGACAGTAGATTCTCTTTCACCTTCAACCTCCCACTTCTTCTAGCGTCTTCCCCTAGCTGGGACGATGCCAGGAGCATCTACCTTGCACAGGGGCACCTAGCCTGGCTCCCAGCCTCTTCACAGCACTTGAAGGAAGCAGAGAGGAACGCCCTCCTCACATGCAGGTCAGTCACTCTCGCCAGTTTCCCGTGAATATCACCTGAAATTCAAGCCATTCAAAGGTTCATTTCTTGCCAAATAATCACTGCTATCACTCCCTTCCTACGAGAGTTCCCTTCCACCGCTTAGATCATTCCAACCCTGTATTTATCCCTTTTCCCCTCTCTGCATCCCCTGCCATAATCCTCATTGACAACAGCATCCATTTTTAATGACCTGCGACTCCCTTTGATCTCACCTCTCTGCCTCTTTGGTTTCCAGCTCCACTTCCCACCTGCCACCCACAAGGAGGGCTTCGTCTTTGGATCTGGGTGTCCCCGGCTCCTGTGTGTGTGTGTGTGTGGGGGGGGAGTTTTATCGGACGTGAAAGTTGCTCACCTGAAGTTTCCTCCTCTGCCTTGTCCTTTCACTCTCTGGATGTGGGAGGCCCCAGCTGTGCCTTGCCACCCCGCACATTAGTGTCCGGAGGTTGCTGTAAGAAATCATCATGAACGGGTAGCTTAGAACAATAGCATGTTTCTTGTGCAGTTCTGGAGGCCAAAGGCTTGAAGTAAGGTGTGTGCAGTCACGCTCCTCCTGGGGGCCTGGAAGAGAATCCATTCCTATTGTCTGCTGCTGGGGATTCCAGGCACTCTTCCATTTGTGGTGACATCACTCTAACCTCTGCCTCTCTGTTTTCACGTGACCTTCTCCTGTCCCCTTCTCTCAGAAGGCTGCTTGTCATTAGCTTTGGGGTCCATCCTAATCCAGGATGACCTCATCTCCAGATGCTTTCCTTATTGACATCACAGACCCCTTTTCTGAATAAGGTTATAGTCACAGATTTCGGGTGCCCAAGTCTTTTGACGGGCCACCATTTGAACTACTGCACCTCCCTCTATTTTGAATTTGGAAGACATGCTGCCCTGCTGGGTATGGGATTTGGCTTCCTGAAAGCCATCTAGGGTAAGATGCTGCAATCTGGAAAGTGTGAGGAGGTAACTGGACTGGTGAATGCTGACAACAAGAAACAGGAGGAGGAGGAGACCGGGTAGTGACATCCCCCAGCCCCTCTGGGGACCTCCTTCAACACTGTGGAGAAGGCGCCTGTGTGGAGTGGACACCAGGTCACCTGCCTCGCGTCCTCCCTGCCCTTCGTGACGTGAATGCCCACAAGGCGACAATTTCTTATCTCCCCTTCTCTGTGGTCCATCCCTCTCACCCACAGCTCTATGGTCTTATGTTTCTCAAATAAATCATTGAATCTTACTTCTTGTCTCAAGTTTCATTTTCTAGAGGAATCAAGCCACAACTTATGCCTGGAGTTTCTGCTAATCGGGGAGGGCCTAGGTCATGTCCCCAGACTAAGTTGCTGGTCTTGTGGAGCACTTGACTCACTGTGGAGAGCCTGGGCAGCTGGTTGGGGGAGAGCTCTGGGGGCTGCCTAGTGCCCTCCGGGGGCCCTGGGGCTGTGGCCCTGCCCAGCAGGGGCTTTCTGAGCCAGGCAGAGAATAACCGGAATTGCTGTGGGGAGCTGTGTGGCTGCAGCACATCCCATGAGGGGACAGGCAGAGAGTCAGAGGCAGCCAAATAACAGGGAAAGGAGACAGGCGCAGAGACAGAGAGCAGCTGGTGCTGGATGACAGGGCAGACCTGATGAGAGCCTGGTGCTCACTCCTGGAGGGTGGGCAAAGTAGGGCGACAGTTCCTATAAGGGCTGATTGGGTAGCTATGGGTGGTCCTGAGAGGGGCTCGGGCGGCTACAGAGAGAGCATCTTGAGCCCTCTCTGCCATGTCACCTGAGAGGGTGACCCATCCTGGCCCCGGAAGCCTACGAGAGCTTAATAAACACCACCCGATTGGCCCTTAGCTCTTTGGAGAGCCCACTGAACGTGCTCTCGGCATCACCAGATATTGAATCACTGCACCATTACTCCCTTCTACAAAGGGGCGACTGTCTTTTTACCCAGTTGACCACTTTACGTCTCCAACATGATCATCGAAGTCTTTCATGCCCTCTTAATCTTTTTCATAGTCACAGATTCAGATTATGCCACTGTCACAGATTCCTAGGTAATCTTCTTCCCTTGGCTTCTTTTTATTGCAATAAAATATACATAGCATGAGATTTACCATTTTCACTATTTTTAAGTGTATAGCTCATTGGCAGTAATTAAATTCACAATGTTGTACCATCACCACTGTCTATTTACAAAGTGTTTTTGTTATTTCAAAAGGAAAATATATATTCATTAAATAGTAACTCTCCGTTCCTCCTTACCCAACCCCTTAGTAATCTCCATGTGACGTTCTGTCTCTGTGAAGGTCCTCAGATAAGGAGAATCCTGTGATATTTGTCTTTTTGGCAATTAGCATGATGCTTTCAGGATTCATTGTTGTTTTAGCAAATTCATTCCTTTTTATGGCTGAATAGATCAGGGTGAATATACTGTAAAAGGCTGACATATTCAACCATGAAATATCCCATTTATGCATACTACACTTGGCAGCTCTGTTCATCTGTGGATAAACACTTGTTTCCACCCTCTGGCTGTGGTGAATAATGCTGCCACAAACATGGGTGTACAAGTAGCTGTTGGAGTCCCTAGTTTCAGTCCTTTTGGGTCTGTAACTAGGAGCAGAACCATGTGTTAATCTTGTGTTTAACTTTATGAGGGACTACCAAAAGGTTTTTGCCAGTAGGTGTACCATTTTGCATTTCCACCAGCAACACATGAAGGTTCGAATTTCTCTGCATCTTTCCTAACACCAAAGCAATTTCATTTATCATACTATTAAAAGGAATAAAACACTTAGGGACAAACTTTAACAAGAAGGTAAAAGACTCAAACTGCTAAAGAATGCTAAAAGTAATTAAGGGAGACATACATAAATGAAAAGACACCTGTGTTCATGGATTGGAAGAGTTCATCTTGTCAAGATGGCTATACTACCCCAGATATTCTATAGATTTTTTTTTTTAATTATAGCCATTATAACATGTGTGAAGTGGTATCTCATTGTGGTTTTGACTTGAATTTCCCTGATGGCTAATGATGTTAAATATCTTTTCACCTGTATTTCTTCCGCTTCCTCTTCCTCTTCTTCGATAGAGTCTCACTTTGTTGCCCTTTGTAGAGTGCTGTGGCATCACAGCTCACGGCAATCTCCAACTCCTAGGCTTAGGTGATTCTCTTGCCTCAGCCTCCCGAGTAGCTGGGACTACAGGCACCTGCCACAACACCCAGCTATTTTTTTGTTGCAGTTTGACTGAGGCCGAGTTCGAACCCTCCACACTCGGTACCTGGGAGCGGCACCCTTCCTACTGAGCCACAGGCACTGCCCATGTATATATCTTCTTTAGAGGAATGTTTATTCAAGTCCTTTGTCCATTATTAAATTAAACTGTATGCACTTTTGTTCTTGGACTCTAGCAGTTATTTATTTATATATTCTGGATATTAACCCCTTGTTAGATATATGATTTAAAAATATATTTCCCATTCTGTAGATTGTCCTTTGAATTTCTTGATAGTAATCATTGATGGACAGAATTTTTAAATTTTGAAGTCCGGTTTATCTATTTTTTCCTGATGTTTGTGCTTTTGATGTCATAGTCAAGAAATCACTGCCCAGTAGTCTCATGAAGATTCTTCCCTAAGTTTTCTTCTAAGAGTTTTTTAGTTTCAGCTCATAAATTTAGGTCTTTGTCACTTTTGAGTTAATTTTTGTATATATGGCATAAAGTTAAGTGTTCTACATCATTCTTTTGCTTGTGGTTATCTAGTTTTCTCAGAAATGTTCATTGAAAAGACTGTCTTTTGGTTGCCTGGTGTCACACCTATGTTGACCATGTTCCTGGTGATTTATTTTTACGTTCTCTGCTCTGTTTTACTGGTCCATGTATCTGCCTTTGTGTCAACACCACATTTTTTTCATTGCTGTAGCTTTATGGGAAGTTTTGAAATCTCACTACTAAAGATTTGTGAGCCTCTAATTGTGAGCCTTTTTTTTTTTTTTTCAAGATTGTTTTGGCTATTCAGGGTCCCTTGAGATTCCATTATAAATTATATTAATAGAATGGGCTTCACTATTTCAGTAATATGCCATTGTAATTGTGACAGGGATTGAACTGAATCTATAGAATACCTGGGGTAGTACTGTCATCTTGACCAGATGAATTCTTCCAATCCATGAACGCAGATGCCTTTCCGTTTATGAATGTCTCCATTAATTACTATTAGCATTGTTTAATATCTGTGAAGTTCCTCAGATAAGGAGAATCATGTGACATTTGTCTTTTTGGCAATTAGCATGATGTTTTTGCTGTACAAGTTTTTTACCTTCTTGCTAAAGTTTGTTCCTAAGTATTTTATTCCTTTTAATATTAAGAATGGAATGACTTTAATTTTCTTTTGTATTGTTCATTGTCACTGTATAGGAATGAAACTGCTTCCTGAGTGTTAATTTTGTATCCTGCAATGTCACTGAATATGTTTAATAGCTCTAACAGGTGTGTGTGTGTGTGTGTGTATTCTTTGAGATTTTTCTACATATAAGACAATGTCATCTGCAGAAAGATATAATTTTACCTCTTGTTATTCCTCCCCTCATACCTCCCAACTTGGATACTTTTTATTTCTTTTTCGTATCTAGTCCCTCTTGCTGGAACCATATTAAGTAGAAGTGGTGAAAATAGACATTCCTGTCTTCTCTGAGCATAGGGGAAAAGCTTTCATTCTTTCACCATCATATATGATGATAACTTTAGGCTGTTTGTATATGCCCTTCATCATGATAAGAAAGTTTCTGTTTATTGAATATTTTTATATGAAATGGGTGTTGAATTTTTTTCATTTTCTGCCTCATGATGATGATCATCATGAGATGATTTTGTGTGTTTTTTCTTCATTATATTAATGTGGACCATTACATTCATTGATTTTTATATATTGAAGCATCCTTGCATTTTAGAAGAAATCCCACTTGGCCATGTTGTATAATCTTTTTAATATGGTGCTGAATTCATTTTGCTAGTATTTTATTGAGGATTTTTGCATCAATATTAAACATGGATAATTTAATTATTTCTCATAAGTTCTGGTATGTGTTTTATTTTATTTTATTTTATTTTAGACAGAGCATCACTTTGTCACCCTTGGTAGAGTGTCATGGTGTCACAGCTCACAGCAACCTCAAACTTGGGCTCACGTGATCCTCTTACCTCAGCCTCCCAAGTAGCTGGGGCTACAGGTACCTGCCACAACACCCAGCTATTTTTAGAGATGAGAACTCATTCTTGCTCAGGCTGGTCTCAAACTCCTGCGCTGAGGCCATCCACCAGCCTCAGTTTCCCAGTGTGCTAGGTTTACAGGAGGGAGCCACCACACCCTGCATTTGTTTTTCATTTTCATTTTTCTCAGGATCTTTTTCTTTGTTTCCCCTCTGTTTTCTTTATTTGTTGTTAGGAATGTGCTTAATATGTTAAGAATTATTTAACTTCCACATACTTGTGTATTTTCTCATTTTTCTTGTCATTGATTTCTAATTTTATTTTATTGTAATCAGAAAAGATACTTAGAATAATTTTAATCTTTTAAAAGTTATTGACTTGTTTTAGGATCCAACTTCTAATACATCCTGGATAATGTCCATGTAAACTTGAGAAAAATATTTATTCTGCTGCTGGAAGAAAAATATTCTGTATTTCTGTTACTGATATCTATATCTATCTCCTTACTGATCTTCCATTTGGTTGTTCTATCCATTACTGAAAGTGGGTATTCACATCTCCAGCTATCATTGTATAACTATTTCTCCCTAATATCTTGTCAATATTTTCTTCATTAATTTTGGAAGTCTGCAGTTTAGCACATTTATAGGTGTCTTATTGATAATTGACCTTTTATCAATAAATAGTGTCCTTCTTTGTCTATTATAAGTTTTAGTCTTAAAGTCGACCTTTATAATTGTATGGCAAACATAGGTCTCTTTGTTATTATTTGTATGGACTATGTTATTCTACCTTTTTACTTTCGTCTTGTTTGTGTCTTTAGATTTCTCGTATGCAGCATATATTTAGACGATTTCATTCGTTGTGTGAATTGAAGCACCCTTGCATTTTAGAAGAAATCCCACTTGGCCATGTTGAAGAATCATTTGGAGAGTTCAATTCATTTGCATTTAATATAATTACTGATAAGGAAGGATGTCTGCCATTTTGCTCTTTGTTTTCTGTCTTCCAAGTTTTCTTGTTTCACATTGCCTCTACTACTACCTTGTGTTTAGTTGACATTTTGTAGTAAAATGTGTTTATTCTATTCCTATTTTCCTTTCTGTATAGTCAACAGACATTTTCTTTGTAGTTGCCATACACTTACATTTACATCCTAAAATCACACCAATCTTTTTTGAATTGATAGCAGTTTAACTTCAATTTCACATAAAAACCTTCCTTTTATACAATTCCTTTGCTCTTAAAAAATTTCACCTCTTTATGTTATTGATGTTGCATATTCCATCTTTCTTTTTTTCTGAGAGAGAGTCTCACTCTGTCCCTTGAGTAGAGTGCCATGGAGTTATCATAGTTCACAGCAACCTCAAACTCTTGGGCTAAAGCGATCCTCCTGCCTCAACTTCCTGAGTAGCTACCCACTACAATGCCTGGCTAGGTTTTCTATTTTTCTAGAGATGGGGTCTTGTGTTTGCCCAGGCTGGTCTTTAACTCCTGAGCTTGAGCTTTCCTGGGCCTCCCAGAGTGTTAGGATTATAGGAATCAACCACTGGGCCTTGCTGCATAGGAATCTTTATACATGGTGTGTCTAATAACCTTTTTAAAATTATCTCTTGCACTCCAGGCACCTCTGGCGAGTGGGATCTACCCATAAACATCCCTTTGACACAAGGAGTCAGTGAGAGACTTTTGGACCCAAGGAGGAGGACAAAAGCAGTGGAGAACTGGCAAGTGGTTGTGTGTGTTAATTTGGTCTAATCCCGCCGGCAGCTGTTAAGTGCAGCAGCAGTGAGATTGCAACCTGGAAAGGCCTTACCTGTCAGCTGCTTTGGTTTTTTTTGGACTTGCCACTCAGTTCAACTGCCTAGGGAGAACTTGGACAAGAGTGTGGATAACTTTAAGCATTGTCTAGGGCCCCAGACTGAGCCGCTGAGGTAGACAGACCTAATAGTATTCAGCTGTGGGCCTCCTGGAGCCATTGTGAGAGAACTGCCCCAGCAAGCTCCGCTCTCAGGTTTGCAGAGCAAGGATCAGGTGGGAGCTAGTAATCTAGTGACTGAGAAGCCTAAAGGCAGGGACTGAGACACCTTGCAGTCTTAGTCCTCAGGGACATAAGTGAGACGAGTTTTGGCACACTAGTTAAGTGGATAGCCACTTCAGGAGTGATCCCAGTGAGAGGCACTTTCTTGGAAAAGCTTCTGCTTAGCTAAGTTTAGCAGTTTAAAGTGACTTTTATGTGGGCTGAGGAGAGATTTAGGCTCTCCACCCTGCCGGGTTTGAGAAATCAGCAGAGGCCTCCATTCTCCATCTTCTACAGGCATATCAGCATTGTGATTAACATCTCATACCCCAGAAGATCACCTGTTACCTAGACAATATTCAGCAAGAGACATAAACTGCTTTTTTTTTTTTTTTTTATTATGTTGTTGTTTTGTTTTGTTTTTTAATTTCAACATTTTCCCTGTAGGTTTTTCTTTCCATTTTTTTCTTTTCTTTCTTAATTTTTCCAGTTTAAATATAATTTCCCATTTTTGCCTTTTTCAATAATTAAAAATTCATGTTTGCTAGTGTTTCTACCCCTATGATTTGGCTTTCCCCCCAATTTTATCCCATAAAGTTTTCTGTTTGCTTGTTTGGGTTTGATTTATAGGATGTTTGTCTTTCCTCTCTACTTGGTGAATGTGGGGTACTGTGTCCTAACAGGCTAGCAAAGAACTGCTGACCTCAAGGGAACCACCCAACCCGCCACCCCCAGAGGTTGGGGGTTTTTTAAGGCAGGGTCAAAGTGCCCTACTGTCCACCTATATTACTGTCTCCCTCTTTCTGTGCCCCTCTTATATTTGTCAATATTCCCTTTTACCCACCCCATCTACTTTCTCTTTTTTCTTTTCTTTCTTCATTTCTTTCCTTTTTTTTTTTTTTTTCTTTTATGCCTTCTTGCTCGTCAACCTTCTCATCCTTCTAGTCCTGTACCAAAAGGACTCATTGAGACCCTGGTCCAGAGGCATGGCAACTTAAAGAGAAAGAGGAAGTGAAAAGAAAATTATACCAAGGAAACAGATAAAAGAAATCACTCATGAGAAAGAACCAGCAAAAAAATCTGGGCAACATGAAAAACCAGTCCAGAGAAACCCCCCAAGGGACTGTGAGGTAGCTACTGCAGAGGATTCCACCTATTAATATAAAGAAATGTTAGCAATGACAGAAAGGGAATTTCAGATGGTAAAAACAATGAAGGAAATGATGGAAACAATGAAGGGAACTGCTGATAAAGTGGAAAATAACCAAAAGGAAATCCAAAAACAGAATCAAATAAGAGATGAATGATATGATGAATATAGAAAGGATATAGCAGAGCTGAAGAAACTGGAGCAGTCAATTAGGGAACTTAAAGATGCAATAGAAAGTATCAGCAACAGGTTAGACCATGCAGAAGAAAGAATTTCAGAGGTAGAAGACAAAGCTCTTGAGATAACTCAGATAGTTAAAGAGGCAGAAAAGAAGAGAGAGAAAGCAGAAGGTTCCCTTACAGAATTATGAGACTTTATGAAGCATTCAAACATATGAGTTATAGGTATCCCAGAGGGGAAGAAGAATACCACAGGGGAATAGAAGCCATACTAGAGAATATTATAAATGAAAATTTTCCAAATATCACCAAAGATTCTGACACACTCCTTTCAGAGGGATATCGGACCTCAGGTTACCTCAACTCTAACCTAGCTTCTCCAAGACACATTGTGATGAACCTGTCCAAAGTCAAGACAAAAGAAAAGATTCTTCAACCTGCCAGGAGTAAGTGCCATTCACCTACAGATGTAAATCCACCAGGGTGACTGCAGACTTCTCTAATGAAACTTTCCAAGCAAGAAGACAATGGTCATCTACCTTTAATCTATTTAAACAGAACAATTTCCAGCCCAGAATTCTATGTCCTGCTAAGTTAAGCTTTAAAATTGATGAAGAAATCAAATCATTTACTGATATACAAACATTGAGGAAGTTTGCCACAACAAGACCAGCTCTACAGAAAATACTTCAACCTGTTCTACACACTGACCACCAGAATGGATCAGCAGCAAAGTAATAACTCAGCAATTAAAGGACAAAATTTAACTTTCACACTGATGCAAAAGATAAAACTAAGCAATGGACTCCCACAAAATAAGATGAATAGAACACTACCACACCTATCAATGCCTGAATCAATATCAATGTTAATGGCTTGAATTCCCCACCAAAGAGGCATAGATTGGCTGACTGGATTAAAAAACACAAGTCATCTATTTCTGTCTGCGGGAAACACACCTGGCTTCAAAAGACAAATTAAAACTTCAAGTTAAGGGTTGGATGACAATTTTTCAGGCAAATGGAATTCAGAAAGAAAAAAGAGTTGCGACCTTATTTTCAGATACATGTGGATTTAAAGCAACTAAAGTCAAAAAAGACAAAGATGGTAACTTTATATTGGTCAAGGGAAAAATACAAGAATACGTTTCAATTCTAAATATGTATGCACCCAATTTAAATGCTCCCAGATTCTTGAAACAGACCTTACTAAGTCTGAGCAATTTGATATCTGATAATGCCAAAATATCAGGGGACTTTAACACTCCTCTTACAAAGCTGGACAGATCCTCTAAACAGAAATTAAACAAAGGTATAAGGGACTTAAATGAGACCCTAGATCAACTGTACTTGATAGATGCATCTAGAACATCCCAAAGACAAAGGATATACATTCTTCTCATTGCCCCATGGGACATTCTCCAAAATTGATCATATCCTAGGCCACAAAACAACCTCAACAGAATAAAAAGAATTTAAATTTTACCTTGTATCTTCTCAGACCACAAGGCACTAAAGATGGAAATCAACACCAAAAAAAAAAAAAAAAAAAAAAAATTCAACCCCGCACAAAGGCATGGAAATTAAGCAACCTTCTGATGAATGACACTTGGGTGCAGGAAAAAATAAAACAGGAAATCACTAACTTCCTTGAGCATAACAACAATGAGGAGACAAGCTACCAAAACCTGTGGGATACTGCAAAAGCAGTTTTGAGAGGATAATTTATTCCTTTAGATGCTTACTTTCCAAAAACAGAAAGAGAGCACATCAACAAACTCACAAGCCATCTTATGTAAGTGGAAAAAGAAGAACAGTCTAAGCCTAAACCCAGTAGAGGAAAATAAATCACCAAAATTGAATCAGAGATCAATGAAATTGAAAACAAACAAACAAAAAAATCATTCAGAAAATTATTGAAACAAGCAGTTGGTTTTTAGAAAAAATAAATTAAATAGATAAACCTTTGGCCACACTAACTAAAAATAAAAAAGTAAAATCTCTAGTAACCTCAATCAGAAATTATAAAGGGGAAATAACAATTGATGCCACAGATATACAAAAGATCATCTCTGAACACTACCAGAAACTTTATGTCCAGAAATTTGACAATGTGAAGGAAATGGATCAATATTTGGAATTACACTATCTCTCTTGACTTAACCAAGAAGAAACAGACAAATTTCATGTACTGAGATTAAAGAAACAATAACAAAAGCTTCGAACCAAAAAATGCCCTGGTTCAGATGGCTTCACACCAGAATTCTATCAAACCTTCAAGGAAGATCTTATTCCCATACTGCAGAAATTATTCCAAAAAATTGAGGAAGAAGGAATCTTCCCCAACACATTCTATGAAGCATACATCACCCTGATGCCAAAACCAGGAAAAGACCCAACTAAAAAGGAGAATTTCAGAACAATTTTATTAATGAAAATAGATGCAAAAATTGTCAGCAAAATCCTAGCCAATAGATTACAGCTTATCATCAAAAAAGTCATACACTATGATCAAGTAGGTTTCATCCCAGGGATGCAAGCTGGTTTACCATATGCAAGTCCATAAACGTTATCCACCATATTAACAGAAGGAAAAAATAAAGACCATATGATCCTTTCAATAGATGCAGAAAAAGCATTCAATAAAATTCAGCATCCTTTTCTAATTAGAACACTGAAGAGTATAGGCATAGGTGGCACATTTCTGAAACTGATTAAAGCTATTTATGACAAACACTCAGCTAATATTTTATTGAATGGACTAAAACTGAAAGCTTTTCCTCTTAGAACTGGAACTAGAAAACGTTGTTCTCTGTCACCATTACTTTTCAACATAGTGCTGGAAGTTCTAGCCAATACAATTAGGAAAGACAAGAAAATAAAGGGAATCCAAATGGGAGCAGAGGAAATTAAACTCTCCCTCTTTGCTGATGACATGATCTTATACTTAGAGAACCCCTAAGATGCAGCCACAAAACTTCTGGAAGTCATCAAAAAATACAGTAATGTCTCAGTATATAAAATCAATGTCCATAAATCAGTTGCCTTTGTATACGCCAATAACAGTCAAGATGAGAGGCTAATTAAGGACACAACTCCCTTCACCATAGCTTCAAAAAAAAAAAAAAAAAAAAAAGACATACCTAGGAATATACCTAACAAAGGAGGTGAAAGACCTCTATAAAGAAAATTATGAGATCGGGATCATAGATGGCGGCCAAGTAACAGCTTCCCTGCAACTGGGCACAGCAAGCCTGGGGAGAATGGACTCCAGGCACCTCTGGCCAGTGGGATCTGCCTATGATCATCCCTTTGAGGATACAGGGAGCCAGCAAGGGACTTCTGGACCCCAAGAGGAGGACAAAAACAGTGGAGAACTGGCAAGTGATTGTGTGTGTTC
>CAUYPK010053184.1:0-12695 GCA_963574355.1 Loris lydekkerianus | reverse complement strand
CTGGGCGTGGTGCGCACGGTTCTCTGGTGCCTGGCACCCAGTGACTTTGGCACAGGGAGCCCAAGGCTCTAGCAGTCTCTGGCCAGGAGAAGGGCTCTGTGCAGAGGCAGGGAGGGCTCCAGAGGGCACGCAGCTACCACAGTTTTCATAACAGAGTCCATCTCTTGGTTAATGCGAGTAATTACTCCTTTCTTATACCCCACCATGCTAGGAGCACCATCAGTTGTCACACTGGCTTGTTTTGCCTAGTCCAGCTCTAAACTATTAATAGTTTGGCAAACCTTTTCATAGATGTCCTGTCCTATAGTTGTTCCTTTGATGTTTTGCATATTTATCTTTATGTTGAGTTGGATAGTGTCAACACAAATTGTACTCTTGGAACGCAGACACTATATTCTGGCATATCAAACACACAGCTCTTTCCTTGTAATGCATGAAGAAGTAATCATAAGTCTACTGTTCTTTGAATATCCTACACTCCGAGTCAATTTTTCTCTTTCTTGATATCATTCTTTCCTAGGGATTCCAAATTGCTATTAGTAAAATACCTATATATATATATATATATATACAGTGCTCCAAAAACAATACACCAGCAATAACTTTGCCCACACAGAGACATATAGACTGCACTGCCCACCAATGCAGTCTTATCAGTGCCCATCAATGCATTCTGTTCAGTTCCCATCAATTCAGACTTGCCAGTTCACATCATTTCAGCCTCGCCAGTGCCCATATGGTGGAATTCCACTTTTACCTCAGGCTCACACTGGTGCAGTGCAGGAACAAGCATGATTACAGAGCTGGTTCCTCCACCACCTTGCCAGTTCACACTACCCTGTGCGAACCACACTGTGATCTGCGAACTTGCACAGGAATCGGATCACATGGGTGAAAAGACCCATGCCATCAGATTCCACTGCAGGAAAAAAGAAGGCACGTTTGCCTTTTTTCTTCTGAATCTACCATATGCTTGTATGGTTGAAGTTGCAACCATACAAAAAGAAGGCACGTTTGCCTTTTTTCTTCTGAGTTCAGCCATATGCTTGTATGGTTGAAGTTGCACTGCACAGAGATCGCAACAGTGTGAACCAGGGCTTACACAGCACACAATATACAACATCATACACAATTGAATAGCAATCAGAATATAAATGCACTTACTGTCAATTAAATTGTGTTTCCTACTCCTTGGCTGTCTGCAGAGCCAGATTAAGCTCCCATGGGGCGCTAGGCAGATTACCATTTTGGGGCTCCCCTGCGATAACACTGAGCACTGGCCATTTGCGTTAACACTGACCGCTGACCATTTGCGATAACACTGAGCACTGGCCATTTGCGTTAACACTGACCGCTGACCATTTGCGATAACCCTGAGCACTGACCATTTGCAATAACACTGACTGCTGACAATTTGCATTAATACTGAGTGCTAACAATTTGCATTACACTGAGCACTTACAATTATCTTTACCACTGAGCACTGACTATTTGCATTACCTCTGAGCTCTGCCCATTCACATTACCTCTGAGTACTATTTGCTTTATCACTGTGATGCAACCCCCCTAGAAAGCACCCCTAACCAACTAACCAGCTTAAAAAAAAAGGCTCTTCTAACTTCAAAAAAAGGTGCCCCCTATCAGCAAACAAAAAACAAAAGACCTCCTAATGTCAGAAAAAAAAGGCCCCGCTAACTGCAAAAAAAGGCCCAAAAAACTGAAAAAAAAAAAAAAAAAAAAAAAAAAATAGACATCCTAACTTCAAAAAAAAAATAAATCCTAACTTGTTCTTACCTTGGTCCTTAGGCAGCAGCAGGCTCTGCACAGGCAACCTGGTGTCTCCTCAGATTACACCAGAGACTGAGAAGAGGAGTCGAGAGACAGAGAGAAGGAGGGGAGTCAGAGAGTGTGGGGCACATTCCACACATGCACACTGCGGGCCAGGACAAGTGGGCTGCTAAGCAGGGCAGCAAAAACACCCCATGGGAGTGACAGAAGGAGCGGAGTTGGAGAGTTGGCGCACATTCCACACATGTGCACTGTGGCCCGGGTTGAGTCCGCTGCTAAGCAGGACAGGCAGCTATGGCAAAAACACCTGGTAGGCCAGATAAATGTTCTTGGCTGGTTGCATGTAGCCCATGGGCCGTAGTGTGAGGACCTCTGATTTAGACTATAGAATTTATGAATTATCGTTACCTGGCAACTATCAGTTGGTGAGGCCTGAGGGAGGGGTGAAGATTATGCTACAGTTATTAGCACACACAAAATGCTCACATTGCTTCTCAGCATCTATGGAATTTTCTGCTTCCTTTTCTCTTTTGAGATCCTGGGATAGTGGGATGGAATTATATTGACACATAGAGGCAAAATAAGTTAGTTTAATAGTGAGGATATAATCTATGATATAATTCAGTTCCACAGCCTGAGCAAGCATGCTTCATGCTTTGGTAATGTCTTCCTGTCATTCTTTGTTCTTTTTGCCATGTCAAAGAAAGCAGATAAGTAAGGAAGCAAGGATGTACCCATCTATTTGAAACACTAACTCTGGACTACTTCCACAACAATTTTACAAAGCTAGCATTTCCCTCATAACTATTTTTAGTTAGTTTTATGGCTATTTATAGTTGTTTTTGCCAACTTATCAAAAATGCTACATTTTTCAAATTCCTCAACATCTGTAGTGTGCAATATTTAATAAAGATTAATATTAGCTTCTGTTTGCTAATATTTGTACTTCTCATAGTACATGACGCTGTTGCCATTGCTGTGATATAATACCATATGACAGATTAACCAATATTATTAATAATTTTTATGATAACATATCCCATGTTTTATTTTATGTTGTCACAAATATAGCATTGATAATCCAAAACAGAAATAGTCTATACATCAAAATTTAAATTTGACAGAAAGCGATCAAGGGTATCCATATGGGGTCAGAGGAAGTCAAACTCTCACTCTTTGCAGGTGAGATAATCCTATCCCTGAGAAATACCAGGGACTCAACTACAATACTCTTAGAAGTTATCAAGAAATACAGCAACCTCTCAGGATACAAAACAAATACTTACAAATTGGTAGCTTTTATATATATCAACAAAAGTCAAGCTGGAAATATAGTTAAGGACTCTATTCCTTTCACAGTAGTGCCAAAGAAGATGAAGTATCTGGGAATTTACTTAACAAAGGACATGAAATACCTCTATAAAGAGAATTATGAAACTCTGAGAAAAGAAATAGCTGAAGATGTTAACAAATGGAAAAACACAACCATGCTTATGGCTGGGAAGAATCAACATTGCCAAAATGTCCATACTACACAAAGAAATCTACAGATTTAATGCAATCCTTATCAAAGCATTGTTGTCATACATTGAACACCTTGAAAAAATAGTACTTCATTTTATATGGCGTCAGAAAAAACCTTAAATAGCCAAGACATTACTCAGAAATAAAAACAAATCAGGAGGTATCATGTTATCAGACCTCAGATTATACTATAAATCTACAGTGAGCAAAATAGCATGGTACTGGAACAAAAACAGAGCAGTAGATTTATGGAACAGAGTAGAGAACCAAGAGATGAACCCAGCTACTTACCATTATTTGATCTTTGATAAACCAATGAAAAACATTCAGTGGGAGAAAGATTCCCTATTTAACAAATGGTGCTGAGTGAACTGGCTGGCAACCTGTAGAAGACTAAAACTGGACACCCCTTTTAACATTAACAAAAATTGATTCTCGCTGGATAAAAGATTTAAACTTCAGACATGAAACTATAAAAATACTAGAATAGAGTGCAGGGAAAATGCTTTAAGAAATTGGCCTGGGAAAATATTTTATGAGGGGAACCCCTTCTGGCAATTGAAGCAACACCAAAAATATATTATTGGAATCTGATGAAACTAAAAAGCTTCTGCACAGCCAAAAGCACAGTAAGTAAAGCCAAACAGACAGCCTTAAGATTGGGAGAAGATTTTTGGAGTTTATGTTTCTGACAAAAGTCTGATAACCAGAATCCACAGAGAAATCAAAGTAATAAGGAAGAAAAGACCAAATAACCCCATTTCTGTGTGGGCAAGAGACTTGAACAGAAGCTTCGCTGAAGAAGATAGGCACAGGCCTACAAACACATGAAAAAAATTCTCATCTTTAATCATCAGAGAAATGCAAATCAAAACCACTTTGAGATATCATCTAACTCCAGTAAGATTAGTCCACATCACAAAAATCTCCAAACGACAGATTTTGGCATGGATGCAGAGAGAAGGGAACCCCTCTATACTGCTGGTGGGAATGCAAACTAGTATGGCCCTTTAGGAAAGAAGTTTGGAGAATACTCAAGGAACTAAAAGTAGACCATTTGATCCTGCAATTCATTTACTAGGTATATATCCAGATGATTAAAAAGTCATATACCCAGATGATTAAAAATAATTTTACAACAAAGACATCTGCACCAGAATGTTTATTGCAGCCCAATTCATAATGCCAAGTCATGGAAGCAGCCCAAGTGCCCATTGACTCATGAATGGATTAAGAAATTGTGGTATATGTGTACCATGGAATACTATGCAGCCATAAAAAGATGGAGATTTTATATCTTTTATGTTTGTCTGGATGGAGCTGGAAGATATTCTTCTTACTAAAGTATCTCAAGAATGGAAGGAAAAGTATCCAATGTGCTCAATACTACTATGAAACCAATGTATAAATCACCTACACATTCATACGAATGATAAAACAGAACTATAGTCCAGAAAGAAGAGGAAATAGGAGAGAGAGGGGAGGCCAGGAGGAGGGAGGGTATTTGGTGGCAACTCACCTAAGGTGCATAATACAATGATACATTTCAAAACTATTAAGAATAGAGTATAAATGTCTTACCATAACAAATATGCAAGCGAGGTGATGGTTACGTTCATCAGTTGGATGTAAGCGTTCTACAGTGTTTATCAATCCAGCACATTGTACCACCTAAAAGCATTAATGTACACAGTCATGATTCAATAAAAAAGTTAAATTTGAATTGTAACTCATATTTGATGTACATGTATATTTGAAATATATCTCTATTTTTCAATAGAGAAAAGTTATGAGCAACTTGTATAGTTTCTCAACCAATATTCAACTGAAAATAAAAAAGAACACAGGTTCTTTTAAGCAGTTTTTGAGGTTTTATGAATGTAATTTACCATGAATTCATGCTGTTCATAATATTGGAATCTAGAACTACATAGGGAAAATGGGAAATTATAGCTAATTGTACCTTTATTTACAAAATGTTCATTACAATATTTTATAAAATATTCTCTACATGTTTGCAACCTCATAGTAAAATACTGTAATGAATGTTTTGTAATTAAAGGTACATTTATATATATGATGACTTTAGAGGATGATTTTTGGGATACCCTGTAGTATTGATTTTAGTGAAAAGATTAGGTCTAAGGAAATTATCCTTAGTTGGTTATATTCAATGCAGTACGACAATTAGATGTGTAAGATATTAGAGAAAATGTATTTATTGTCCTACTTGGAAGAAAAAAAGGAAGATATTTTGTGGACATCCTCTTACTATAACTCGAGTTACATTTCTGAAAGTTCAACTGTTACCTTTCTGAAGAAGTCAAATAGCGGATATTACCTAGGAAGGCAAAGGTTTATTTTGTTTACTATTATATTTTTGAATATAGAATGTGCCTAGCCCACAAAAAAATTTTGTGTTGTTTGTTTAATTAAATATCATGGAATAAATATGTAAAGTGACTACATATTTCATACAGTTAAAGGGCTATAATTTACATTGTGCTTTGGTCTATATTGGGTTGTATATAATAATCATCAGTATTATAATCAACAAATGAACATTCAAATAACAAAATAGCCAAGATAAAACAACTTAACAACTTTGTGCCAATAGCTAAGAAGTGAGAGCTTATTGTAATAAAGACACATGAAATTTGGATATCTTTTCTCTAATACATGGAAAATCTATAGAAATATTAGATTCAGCATAGCTCTATTTATAATTACATGAAATATGTTCATTCCATAAGTGTTAAATAATTGCTTTTAAAAGATTATAATGTTAATTTCTTAGGTTCTTTTTTTCTTGTTTCCTTGATGAATTCAGGTAGAGTATGTTTTCTAACAATGTATAATTTCTGACATACTTCTCTACAAAATGACTTTAAAATGGATTGTGGTTAAACCACTCTTCCCCTGAAGACATTGCCTATTGTTTATCTGGAATGTTTTATAAATTCTATATATCACAATGTATCAAGTGCCTTTTGTCTCCTTTTCAAAATTTTTCTTCTAGATTCTAGGATATCAGATTATAGCGATCTTAAATTAAGCATCATTTAAATAATATAGACCTTCTATTGTATGTTCTCCAAGAATGTTGTTTTCCCACAGCTTTGATGATTCCATCTTATGCTTGGATAATTCATAAGGTATTGTTTTGACTGGACAGTGGAAACTTATTTGTCTGTACTTACTATAGCAAAATTTCTCCAAGGATAGCTCCAGGGTGCCTTCTAAATTTAAAATTGGAAACATAACTCAGAAAGTCAGCACATTTATCAGACTGCTTTTTTTTTCTCTCAGCGAATTGACTACATGCATATGTGTATGTGTCAGTGTGTGTACATACTCACACAATTTGCTTTTATTATTTTCTATTTCTGTAGTATTAAGCTGTGGACAACTTAATACTGCAGAATTTTACCTGTCCCATAAACACATCACACACATAACATGTGGACAGTTCAGTGTGTCACTTATGTCAATTTTTTTTTCTTGTATCACTTAGGTAAAAAAATTAATGAAAATCTGTCTGGGGGATCAGAAGCTATTTCTGTTACTAAATTAAAAATACTTTATACAAGTGTACTGTTTGTTGCTGTGTGATAAATTTTCCTATAACTTAGTTGGTTTGAACAGTAAATCTGATTTATCCTTCATGATTTTGGTCCAGGAATTCAAACAGGGCTCAGCAGGCAGAATTTTTCTCTGCTCTCTGGTGTTTAAGGCCTCTCCTAGAAGACAAAATGATTTCACTCACATTTTTGGTGCTTGTCCTTTTGCCAGCCAAGGGCCTTGATCCTTGATGGGGCTGGCAAGGGCAGAACATTCAGTGGACCATGGCTTCCTTCCATATGCCACCGGCTCCCAGCCACTGGATCCCTTCTGTGAGGACCGGAAAGAAGGCTTGTACCTTTTATGGATCTATTCTTGAAAGCCACACGGTGTCACTACCACCACATTCTTTGAGTCAAGGTGATTACAAGATCCTCAACCATATCAAAGGGAGACCCTGCCACTTGAGAGGAATCTCAGAAACAAGCAGAATGGACTATATTGGTGCAGGCATATTTGGAATATGTAGTGTCCACAATGTGTAATAACGATTCTGCCAAGGTTAAAATGGAAGTTCTAACCAACAAGGCGTATCCGGTCTGCGTGAATTACTCAGAAGTAATGGACCACATGTGATGATGCAGTTCTAATATTATGTATGGAATTTGTGTCAGTGATGAACTTCATCAGCCTCCGGTGCTGCTGACGTTGCTAAACTTAGTTTTCTGTGGAAGCTTGGAGAACACCTAACCTAGGATCTTGAGCGCCAGATAAATGGCAACTGTGCAGATAAAGAAATGGAGATAAAGAAAAGTTTTTAATATCTAATTTATCAAAAATAATTGTATTGACTTTTTTCTGATTTTGTCTATATTAAACATAGTATGTATGTATAAAATGTATATACATGTGTTTACAATATATAGATATCCTGCACATACACATCCTATGTCTATGTTTTACATAGGATATAACAGAGTATTACATAACATATGCATGTATGAGTATCTATGTGCACTACACACACATATATTTATATATAGTTGGGTCATTACTAGAAGTTTTTCTTTTCTTTCTTCTTTTTTTTTTTTTCTATTATCGCCCTGGGTAGAGTACTATGGCATCATAGCTCACAGCAGCCTCCAACTCTTGGGCTTAAGCCATTCTCCTGTCTCAGCCTCCCAAGTAGCTGGGACTACAGGCACCTGCCACAATGCCCGGCTATATTTTGTTGCAGTTGTTCATTGTTGTTTAGCTGTCCTGGGCCGTGTTCGAACTCACCAGCCTCGGTGTATGTGGCTGGAGCCATAAGCACTGTTCTACGGGCACCAATCCCATTACTAGAAGTTTTGAGTTACACAAAAACCAAGCAATGTGTACTCCACAGGGATTGCGACAAATGGATTCCTCCCAGCAGCACTGAGTAGCTAAGCTGGGTGAAACTTGCAAGAGTGAATCAGAAGGGATGCTGCAGGCTGTGTGCCCGGTTTTTTGTTTTGTTTTTGTTTTGCTTTCAGCTATGGTTTTAATTATTTTTTATTTCAAATTAATATGAGGGTACAAATTTTTCTCACTGTGTTTCTTAGAAGTAAAATAAGGGACCATAACACAATCTGTCTCAAAACTTTCATACTGACCCATGTCTATACACACACATGCAAATACACAAAACTCTATACAATTTAGTTTTAAATACATTCAAAGCTTAGGTCACATTTGGAAGAAGGGAACCATAATGACAAGGCAATAAACTTTCCATCCTTAGATTTTTGAAGCGTGACCAGAATGGCTGGACTACACATCTCCCTGAGATATTTGGAAGGACAGAGGGTGGTAGTGAGAGCAATACAGATTCCTTATTAGGTGGGAGTTTGCACTGAAACTCTAAGATCCTTTTATTTAACTATTAGTACTAGTAAAAGTAATTATTTATTCTTTTCCAAGAAATGATCACTAAATTAGTTTATTATGGGCACCATAACAAAGAACCGCAGCCTGGAGGCTAAACAATGAAAATTTACTTTCTCTCAGTTTTTTTTTTTTTTTTAAGACTTTATTTTTATTACTAGTAATCTTAATTATTCAGCAACAAAGTGGTTGAATGTCGTGATGAAGTAATATTGTCTTACCAAAGATGCCTAGGCATTTTTCTTGGTCAGGAAGAATATTTTAATTGACTTTCTTTTTTTTTTATTTATTTACTTATCATTTATTTTACACTGATTGCATTTGTTAGGTAAAGTCCCTCTGGTTAACTGACATTTATTTATTTATTTATTTTTATATTTGAAAATCTTTTTATTTATTTATTTATTTTTATTGTTAAATCATAGCTGTGTACTAGAAGGTAAATTAAGGTGTCTCAGGGCTGGCTTCTTTGGAGGGCTTTCTTTTTAACTTACGTTCATGTCTTTGCATGTTCTTCCCACTATGTGTGCCTGATCTCTTCTTTTTATGACTTGACTGATTCTTATTCAAGTCATATTGACTTCATTTTAACTCAGTTATCTCTTTAAACAGACCATCTGCAGATAAAGTCACATTCAAAAGTACTGGAAGTTAGGACTTCAACACATGGGTTTTAGGGCAGACACAATGGAGACTACAATAGTTGTCCAGTAATATTTTCTGTTTATTAAAATAAAACAGCACTTTCCCCAAAACTTCTTACTCCTTAGTAAGCAGGGGCTTTATAAATCCTTGTTTTATGTTCAACATTAAAGGAAGCTGTCGGATATTTCAGTTTACATTTTAAGTGCCAAAGATAATATCTTTGACCAAAACATACTGGTGTTCCAATAAATACTTTTAATAGAGAGTTCAGAAATAAAATAGCTAGCCTTACAAACAGAATTCATACCTCTTTCTGTTTTGTTCTATCACTTGTGAGATTTCGATTTTGTCCTAGAAAAAAAAAATGACACAATGAAAGACTTATAAAAAGAACTATTCAATAGCTAAGGCAAGAAAAATTAAATTATTAGAAACATACACTATCACAGATAGAAATTTTATAATAAACCTGATAACTGTCCAATGATGTGTTATAAGATGAAGGGCTTCTACTGGTAAACAGCATGGAAAGTACCATAATCTGGAACTTTAGAGATAAGCCTGACTAAATGTAATGTTTTGTTTCACATTTTATAATTTTCTCCAAGTTTCCAGGAAATAGTTATTTTCATGCTTATTTTTGGATCTTTTTCCTCCAAATTTTAACTTTAGGATATCAACAGTCTTTGTGCAATTCTTTCACATCTTTAAAAAATCCTCAAGGTGAGTGAGCATTGAACAAAAGGGTGGAACATAAACTCATTATTTTAATTGTAATTGTATTCTAATAATTGGAAGGTCTTTGCTTTTTTTTTTTTTTTGTCAATTTTCTCTCTCATCCATCTACACTTTCACTTTCTATTTTCTGATTTTCCAATATAATGAGAATTGTATTTTATCCTGATGAAGTAAACACGTATTTATTGACTGTGACTATGGATTTCAAATAGAACTGCTAACATTTCTGAATACTTTGTAGTTGGCTGTTTTCCTTTCTTTCCGCTATCCTGCTACTTCCAGTAAGGGAAATTCTTGCCATTTATCACGTAATTTGTTTCTGTAGTGTTGTTGTGATCCCACCTGATCTTGTTGCTATACTTAGACATTGCCCAGGCTATTTTTTAAAAAATATAAAACAAATCATGTTGCTGTTGCTTTAATGATTGATATCAAAATCTATTAACTTAAAGATCAAATGCTAATGTTTACAAGTTGCTTAGCATGTCCTTAAGCTAATGGCAATAACCTAGTCTCCAGATCAGTCTTCCTAAACTTCCTTGTGTCTAGGTCACCCTCACACTGAATTATTTGTAGTTCACAAAATATATAACATTTTCTTATATCTCAGGACACTCTTTCCTATGATTGGCTGGCATCTTTTGTTTTCCCAATGCCTCACTTCATTTTTTTTTTTCAATCTCACATTTATTTATCAAATTTAGGTCATTAAATATGAAATGTCCAATTTTGAATAAATAAGAAGCAGTACACTTAATCAACATATGCACACAAATTGTCGCCCCAGTTTTGCCACCTTAACAGTGGCTGGTTTATGCTAGCAGCAAAGAAGTTGATGTGAGTTGTAATGAAATTGTGAAAGGTGTTTTTCACAGCTTGTTGAGAATTACATATTTTTCTTTGCAATTAGTGGTCCAAAGCCTGGAATAAGTGGGGGTCAGTTGGTGCAAGATCTGGTGAATATGGTCGATGACAGAGAGTTTCCAAGTCCACCTTTGTAGGTGACCAGCATTGTATGACGTGTGATCAAGTGTTGTCCTTCAGAAATGTTGACCTGTCTCTTTTGGCTAGTCTTGGCTGCTTAATCACAAGCATCCTCATTGTTTCATCTGACTTGTTGTCGTAGACACCCGCTGTAATCCACTGACAAGGTTTCCTGAAGCTGTCGTGGATAATACCAGTGCTGGACCACCACACATACATCACTGGCTTTTATTTTTTTGATGAATATTCAGTTTTGGAATGTGTTTTGACATTTCATCTTTATCTAACTGTGGTGACAAATGCTTGCAATTGTCAAAAAGACTCAATTTTTCATCATGTGTAACGATATGGTGTAGAAATCGTTCACCTTAAGGTCATGACAACCAAGGCAAATTTCGAGATTCTTTTCTGAAGTTCATTTAACTCAAATGGAATTCATCTATCCAGCTTCTTTACCTCGTCGGTTTGTTTCAAATGGTCCAATGCTATTGGAATAGTAATGTCAAACCTTGCTGCTAATTCACACGTGGGTTGAGGTAAACTCGCTACCCCACAGCTTTTAGCTCGTCACTATTTACCTTTTCCTCAGGTTGCCCATGTGGCTCATTTTCAAGATTAAAATCACCATAATGAAGCGTCTCAGACCACTGAAGTATTGTGCGTTCATCAGCCACAACCTTCCCAAACACTTCATTGATGTATCGAGGATTCTGTGCAGCACTGGTTGGACTTTTATCATGTTTTCACAAAAATTGCTCTAAAAAAAATTTTGAAAGCTAATCATAAGCCAAAACATGCGTTTGAGAGACTGAAGATGTACTTGTATAATAAAAAGTAAAAACAAGAAGTGTCAAAGTGAAACGTCAGAGATATCAGCTGTAAACTTAGTACTTAAAGAAATCAGATATCCCACACTTAGTAATCCAAATGAAAATAAAAGCATTTATTTGACAGTGTTAGGGTTAACAAATTTGTGAAAATAATTTACGTGAAAACACTTTTTAAAGTTACAGCCCTTTACTAATAAGTCTGTATATGGAATGACACAATTGAAATACTTAGCATAATTTCAGGCACACAGTTAAGTGCTAATTTACCATTATCATTGTGACTATACAACAATCTCTCTGCAAATCTTGAGAGAAAATCCCCGCCTAGTCAGAGATACGGTCCCCCAGATCTCTTCCCCACGGGGCATGGCTGACGACTGAAGAGCAAGCTCTTACCCTACATAGAGCCTGTTTCTCTCCCTGGCATTTGAAATTGCTACCCAGGAAAGCACCCGTTTTGTAGGCATAGGGGTACATAAAATGCAAATTCAGGAGCTACACAATGGTTTACCGCTAGAGAATAAAAGGATCATCTTCAGGGTAAAAGGAAAGAAATGGATGGAAAGACATGGGAAATTGTGGTACATGTATACCATGGAATACTATGCAGCCTTAAAGAAAGATGGAGACTTTACCTCTTTCATGTTTACATGGATGGAGCTGGAACATATTCTCCTTAGCAAAGTATCCCAGGAATGGAAGAAGAAGTATCCAATG
>CAUYPK010053182.1:0-13824 GCA_963574355.1 Loris lydekkerianus | reverse complement strand
TTTGAGGTAAGCTTGAGAACCCTGTAACTTGGACTCTGCAATTGCCATGCAGAGTACGTGGGACGTCTCCAGCATAACAAGAAACATGGGAGGAAATAATATGAGTCTTCAGCTCTCTTCCTCTTCATGTCTCCAGTCACGCAACAGTCACTATATTAGCATATTTGTCTGCCAAGGGTTTCCTTTAGTGTCAGGAGTCTGGCCACTAGGATGATCTTCAGTTCTGAGAATATCCAATTCCTTGGGTAACAAGCTTTCTAGTAGTTACTGGAGTTTCATGTTTGACTGGTGCCATTACAGCTGTCATGAATCCTCTTTGATTCCTTACCATACTAAAATCATGTAGAATTCAAACAGTGTATCTGTTACATATGCAAATATGTGTGTGTGTATGTGTGTGTGTGTGTGTGTGTGTGTGTGTGTGTGTGTGTTTTATGTTGTGCTAATATGTCTGGTGAGGGCTATGAGTTTGTCTTCTTGAATGATTTAACCTCATTCAGCTGAAAAAGAGGTTTGAACTCAATGGATTGTTGAAAATCTGTGATAGTGCATCTTGCTTGAAATTCCTCATTTGTATGCTGAGGTAAGAACTGTATACAAAGAAGGTGGTGTCTGGGTATTTAAGGATTCTGGTGAGGTTTGGATGGGGAAGACTATGGACTTGTGATAGTGATGCAGTCATAGGTTGTTCTTCAGATAGTAGGAAGAAGAGTAGAGGAGTGAGGCGCAGGTAGCAAAAGAATAGCAATGTGAGAGAAACAGGGTGGTAATATTTCACAAGACAGGAATGTGGAAGGGGAATAGTGTTGGGTATTTCAGTAGGTAGTAGGCTTTAAACTGTACAGGGAATATGAAGTTTCAATGAATGACTCAGAATTAAGTTATCAGCGATGTCAATAAATTTGAGAATCATGGCAACTAAGGCAAAAGGGAAATTCCTGAGCCATAGGGTCTAAGTTAAGGTTAAAATATCTAATGGGACTTTGGGCCCCATTGTATTTTTAATGAGGACACCCATTGCAAATGGGTGGGGATGGGGACACTGAAAGCTTGCGTTTTTTCGTTGTGCATAAAAAATGGAAGAAGGTAATGAGTAGTTAGAGAAAAGGGGAGGTGAAAGAGAGGATTTGGGGTTTTGAAATGCAGACATAGAGAATCTTAATTAAGGGAGTTGGACTCCTTAGTCATGGGATAGAAAGATGAGGCAGTAAAGGAAAGATTAGGAATACAGTTTTGACAAGAGCCAACTTATCCTATAAACCCTTGAGGTTGTCTTTTGGTCTTAGGAGGACAAATGATGTGCTAATTTATTTAGTGACAAAATTATTCCCTTTAGGGGAGACATCATGCCCTAAGTAATGCACTTGAGGGCTGCATAATTGCATTTGTCTTTGGAGATTTTTTGTCCCTTATGAGCAAGAGCTTGTAGTAAATATTGGCTGTGGACAGGCAAGCTGTCAAAATCAAATGAGATAAAAATTTCAGGATAAGTTAAATCTCTCTTGTTTGCATTTAGCATTTTGTGGTGAATGAATAGGAGCTTCAGTAAACCCCTGAAGCATAATATATACTTTTTATTTCTATATGGAAACAAAAAGATACTATGAATTGCTATAAAATAGTATGCAGTGGCATGTCAATGTAGTGGTGTGTACATGCACTGGAGTGTAAATGCAATGGAGTTATATATGCAGCAGCATGTACATGCAGTAGCAGGTAAAAGCAATGGCATCATACATGCAGTGGTGTCAGACATGTAGTGGCATGAAAATGCAGCATCATCATTCATGCATTGGCATGTAATTACAGTGGTAAATACATGCACTGGCATGTAAATGCAGTGGAATCATACATGTAGCAGTGTATAAATGCAGTAGCATCAAAATGCAGTGGTGTGTATGTGCACTGGTGTCATACAGGTAGTGGCATGTAAATGCAGTGGCATCATGCAGGAACTGACATACAAATGCAGTGCCATCATACATAAAATGGTGTGTAGATTTGTACCTACAGTGGTGTGTAAATGTAGTGGCATGCATGTAGTATAATGTAAATTTAGTGGTGTGTGTGTGTGTGCACTAGCATCATACATGTAGTGGCATTAAATGCAGTGGTGTCATATATGCACTGGCATGTAAATGCAGCACCATCGTCCATGCACTGGAGTATAAATACCATGGAATCATACATGCAGTGGTATATAAATGCAGTAGTGTGTATTTATACTGGCATCATACATACAGTGGTGTATAAATGCAAAGGTGTGCATGTGAATATGCAGTGGATTATAAATGCTGTGGCATGTACAAACAGTAGCATCATACATTCAGTGACATGTGAATGCAGTGGCCCATACTTTCACTAGCATATAGATACAGAGTCATACATGCAGTGATGTGTACATGCAGTTGCTTACAAATGCAGTAGTGTCATACATGCAGTGGCATGTGCATGCACTGGTGTCATACATGTAGTGTCATGTAAATATAATGGAGTCATATATGCAGTTGTATCATACATACAGTGGCATGCAGTTCTGTTGGACATGCACTGGTGCCATACATGCAGTGGAATGGCACATGCAATAGCATGTAAATGCAGTGGCATCATACATGCAGTGGTTAGTTGCAAGTCATTGACTATAAAGTGTAAGGGCTAGACTAGAGAAAACCTGGAAAGCTGTTTATTGCTCTCAAGTCTTGCACTAGCTGATATTTTTTGCCATTTGTCTTTTCTGGAAGGGTGGAGATATTACAGAGACTGGTGTAGGAACTAAGAGTCCCCTTGTCAGAGACCTCAGATTATGGTTGAGGGGTTTGAGGACTTCTGGTTTAAAAGAGATTTGGTAATCTTCTGAGTAGCATGGAATAGTCTGTTTCTTCTCTGAGAGGTCAACTTCCCAGATTTTCCTGTTACTAGCTAAGAGACCCAAAGGGATTAAGAAAGAGTAGTGTGTGGGGGAAAGGGCTTCAGTGGTTAGCCACAGAGGGCTATTGCTGGGGAAGGGTTGTGAATTTTTGTTGGGGATAAAGAAAGAACTGAGTAATGAATTGGTGGTAAGATAGAAAATTTTTAAGAAATTGTGCAGTTTGAGATATTTTAAAGACACTTTCTCATTTTTTTAACCTCTTTGTACCAAACAGAATAAACTAACATTTGATGAGGAAAGGTCTTATACCCTTGAGATTGAGATTCCAGGATATCTCATAAGTGGAAAAAGTTTAGAGATGCCACAGAAGCCCCTGGAGTCCTCAAATGTCCTTCAATTCAGCCAGTTTGAAAGTAATGAACTGAACTGTCACTATAGTGGTAAAACTTATAACTGTCAGAGATACCTGAGAGGGATTGAAAAGTGGATTGAAAGCTTGCTGTGATACTAAAGTTAAACAAAAGTTGGCCTCAAAGCAAAACCAAAAAAGTACTGAAAGTACCAAAAATAAATACTTTCTATTCTACCATAGATGAATGTCCAGAGCATAGGGATCATGAACTGAACTCACTATGAGTACCTGCATTGTCAGTCATGGAAGGAACACAAGCACCAGAGGACTTAGTACCTTTGGTAGTGACTGAGTAATAGATTTGTAGGAAGTTTGAATTTATTGTTACAACTGAAAAATTGTAATTCACTTTCCATTTTAGGATTTTTGCACTTACTTGTAAGCTAGATTCTCAAGCCCTTAATTTCTCTCCTATGATTTAGTTGGCAAATTCTATTCATATAGGTGATTATCACATCTGTTGAGACTGACTAAAATCAAAGCTTGATCATCATAAGGAAGTCCACAAAATGATGTGGACCAGGTAAAGATGGTTGTGAACTTTAACTGAAACACATTCTGTCCCCATAAATTCCTTGATGGTACATTACTCTTTACAGATCACAAAATACTCCTCCAGCTCTAAGTATGTGGGTCTTCTTATAGTGGCTTACAGGATGCAGAAAAAATGGATACCATTTTGCACAACTGGAAAATCTACCTAAATGTGGTATGAATATTGATCGTTCTTTTTATGTTTTCTCTATTCCATAAACTAATTTTGATATGCTATTTACCAAGCATTTAATTTAACTGATGAATTCTACTTTGGGAAACAATAAATATTATCATGATGCTTACAAGAATTTGCCACATCTTAGATTTTCAAATTATTTTCTTTGTGTGATCAATAAAAAAGAAGCACAATCATATAGAGGAAAGATATAAAGAGAAATGGGTTTGAATAGGACTCCACTGTTTATTGGGTGACTTTGGTCAAAGCTCTTAAACTTTTTTGGCTTTCTAGGATGTCAGCTTCACTCATGCAAAGTCTTTTTTTTTTTTTTTTTTCTTACTAATACATTCTGCTCTCTAGAGCAGTTGATAGATAAACATATACTACTTTTAAAATTAATGAAGAGAGGATGGAGCAAGATGGCAAGCCAGAGGATCATTGGGCTGAGTACAACTGGGGAAGGGGAGAAAACCAAGCCATACCTCATGTGTGGACCTTACCTGGAGTTGTGGCTTAGGGTGCATAGTGAAGTGGAGATATACCAGATACAGTATGAGAAATGTAGTGGTAGAGATTTGAAAAACTAAGCAAGATTTTGCAATCCAGTGGGAATTACCAGCCCATCTACAGAGTTTGGGGATGGGAGGAAGCCTTACAGCAGTTTTCAGTTCTCAGGGGAAGCTGCCTGTTGAGTGCAAAGATTGGGTGTGAGTGGATTTGAACAGTACACTGAACCCAGATTTGAGTGCTGGTTGGGGTGGATTTGCAGCAGGCAAGACAGCCATACTGGAAAGGTCTCCAGGGCCAGGAGGCAGCCATTGTGGAAAGGTCAGGAGAAGGTCGGTGGGTGGGCCTCTTTCTGGGACACAGCCTTCTTAGTTCTACCAGCCAGGATCAGACCTCTACTCACGACAGGTTCAAGGACTCCTGCATCCCATGGAAACTGTTGTCAGGGGGCAGGGAGAGACCTGCCTCTGAAGGATTCTGGAGAGCTTTAAGATCCCAACCCGGCAGGGTCTGAATGCTCAGAAAATAATCAGGAGATCACCATGGACAACTAAGTTGGGAAACAAGGACTATGCCTGGTAACTAGAGAGAGGTTGCTGGCTGTGTTATCTGTCCTCTAAAACCACAGCACCACCTGGTATCTTGGCAGTATATTAGAACATAAAGATATTCCTACTAAAGTGGGTCCCTTCTGCTATATATATACATATATACATACATGTAGTCATAACTACATTCCTACTAAAGTGGGTCTCGTCTGCTATATATATACAGACATGTATGCATATATATATATATATATATATATACATGTATGCATATATATATATATATATATATTATTGTTCTTATTATTAGTATTTTTTTTCTTTTTTTTTCGCCTTATATTTTTTGCTGAGTTTGGTTATTTTGGGTTATTAGAGCTTTTTAAATTTTGTTTTGATGTGGTTAGTTTTTTTTTTTTTTTTTTTTTGGTAAATTGTTTGGTTGGTTCTTTTCTTAAGTTCCATTTTTACTTTGATCAGGAGCAAAGGCTTCTATATTTTTTTGGTTACAATATTTTAGCCTCACTTATTCTCTCTCCCTATTTCACTCCTCTACCTTCTCTGTTTGGATAGAAACTCTTCTACATTCCTCATGTCTCCCACATAAATTGCTTCTGCAACAGCTAATATATCCCTTCCTCTTTTTGTCATTCTTCTTTCTTTCCTTATTCCTCCTTGCTCACTCTCCTTTATTTGATTCAACAGTATTTTTAATTTGCTTTATCTATTCTTATTTTATTATTATCTCTTTTTCTTATTTTTTGCTGAGAGCTGGGGTGACACAGCTGTGGTCTAGCAGGTAGGCCATAGCAATAGTCTGGCTCAAGGAGGCCAAGAGACCTTTCTACCCTTGGCCCTAGGAAGAAAGTATTGGCAAGAGCACACTGCAGAAATTTTGTATTTCTTTTTCATCCTTACTTAATTTTTCCTTCTTGTTTTTTGCTCTTTTTCTTTTCCTCCTATTGTTAGCTGTGGAAGAGTCTGCCTCTGCTCAGGCTGATGAGGAGTGCCTGATTTAGAGAAACCCACCCAGCCCAGCTCCTCAAAAATCTCTGAGCTACAGGAGTGGCCTTAGCATCATGCTGGTCAATGCAATTTCTTCTATCACTTTCATCCTCTCTTCCTGTCTTCCTTCTCTCTTGTTTTTCAATTTTTTTCTGTTATTCCCCTTCTCTTTTTTCTTTTTCTTTCCTTGAACTCTTTCCTTCTTTCTTCTTCTTTCTTTATTTTCCTCTTGTTTCTCTCTGCTCTCTTTCTCCATGCTCTCTTTTTACCCTTATCCTTATTTTGGCCTCATACCAAGAGACTATTTCATCACCTAAGCAACTATTTCATCACTTAAGCACTGGAACAAAATAATTTGAAGAAAAGGTGGAAGTGAGAAGGAAAGGTAGGTCTAGGAGGTGAACAAGTGGAAAGCACAAATAAGGAAGAACAAACAGAAAATTAGGGCACCATGAAAAAACAAAATAGAGCAACACCTCCACAGGATCAAGAGGTGCCTTTTACAGAAGACTCTTCCTGTAAAGAATTAATGAATTAGAGAGAAAGGTAATTTAAAACATGGATGATAAAGATAATAAAGGGAAAGGATAAGAAAATAGAAAGACAGAACCAAAAGTTGGATGAGACATATGTAGAATGTAGGAAGGATATGATGGAGTTTAAGGAAATGAATGAGACACTCAAGGAACATACAAATGCACTAGAAAGTATCAAAAATAGATTAGATCATGGAGACAAATAATCTCAGAGGTAAAGGAAAAAGTGTTAGAGTTAACCCAGGTAGTTACAGGGGCAGAAAAGAAGAGAGAGAGAGAAAAAGAACAGTCACTTAAGAGAACTATGAGACTCCATGAAGCATTCAAAACATATGAATAATAGGAATCCCTGAAGGGGAAGAAGATTGTCCGAAGGTATGGAAGCTCAAACATAGATTATCATAAATGAAATCTTCCCAAGTTTTACCTAAGATCCTGAAACACTCCTTTCAGATGGATATCAAACCCTGGGTCATCTCAACTCAAACAGAGCTTCTGCAAGACACATTGTAATGAACCTGTCCAAAGTCAAGATGAAGGAGAAAGTTTTGCAAGTAGCCAGAAGTAAGTACCAACAGACCTACAGGGGCACAGCCATTAGAATGACAGCATAATTTTTACTAAAACTCTACAACCAGAAGAGCATAGCCATCTACTTTCAACATTCTTAAACAAAACAATTTTCTTTTCTTTCATTATTATTAAATTATAGTTGTGTATATTAATGCAATCATGGGGCAGTATACACTGGTTTTATAGACCGTTTGACACATTTTCATCACACTGGTTAACATAGCCTTTGGGCATTTTAATAGTTATTGTTTTAAGATATTTATATTCTACATTTACTAAGTTACACATGTACCATTGTTAGATGCACCACAGGTGTAATCCCACCAATCACCCTCGCTCAGCCAAGTCTCCCCCCTCCCTCCACTTCTACTCCCCCTTCCCCATAGTCTTACCTTATAACTGGGTTATACGTTTCTTTTTTTTTTTCCAAGATAGTTTTTCCCCTTTATTTTTATTTATTTATTTTTATTATTAAATCACAGCTGTGTACATTAATGTGATCATGGGGCACCATACACTGGTTTAATAGACTGTTTGACACATTTTCATTACACTGGTTAACATAGCCTTCCTGGCATTTTCTTAGTTATTGTGTTAAGACATTTATATTCTACATTTACTAAGTTTCATATGTACCCTTGTAAGATGCACGGCAGGTGTAATCCCACCAATCACCCTCCCTATGCCCATCCTCACCCCTCCCTCCCTTCCCTCTCTCCCTTCCCCCATTCTTAGGTTATAACTAGGTTATAGCTTTAATGTGAAAGCCATAAATTAGTTTCATAGTAGGGCTGAGTACATTGTATACTTTTTCTTCCATTCTTGAGATACTTTACTAAGAAGAATATGTTCCAGCTCCATACATGTGAACATGAAAGAGGTAAAGTCTCCATCTTTCCTTAAGGCTGCATAATATTCCATGTTGTACATATACCACAATTTACTAATCCATTCATGGATTGATGGGCACTTGGGCTTTCTCCATGACTTAGCAATTATGAATTGGGCTGCAATAAACATTCTGGTACAAATAACTTTGTTATAATGTGATTTTTGGTCTTCTGGGTATATACATAGTAGAGGAATTATAGGATTGAATGGCAGATCTATTTTTAGATCTCAAAGTGTTCTCCAAACATCTTTCCAAAAGGAATGCATTAATTTTCATTCCCACCAACTGTATAGAAGTGTTCCTTTTTCTCCACATCCTCGCCAACATCTCTGGTCTTGAGTTTTTGTGATATGGACTAATCTTACTGGAGCTAGATGATATCTCAACATAGTTTTGATTTGCATTTCTCTGATGATTAAAGATGATGAGCATTTTTTCATATGTCTGTAGGCCATGTGCCTGTCTTCTTCAGAGAAGTTTCTCTTCAAGTCCCTTGTCCCGCCTGCAATGTGATCACTTGTTCTTTTTTGCTTATATGTTTGAGTTCTCTGTGGATTCTGGTTATTAAACCTTTGTCGGAGAGATAACCTGCAAATAACTTCTCCCATTCTGATGGCTGTCTGCTTGCTTTACTTACTGTGTTCTTGGCTGTGCAGAAGGTTTTTAGTTTGATTCACAGTAGTGTATTTTTAAAGCTTTTTCAATTGCCCCAGGGGTCCTCCTCATAAAATACTCACCCAGACAGATTTCTTCAAGGGTTTTCCCTGCCCTCTCTTCTAGTATTTTTATAGTTTCATGTCTTAAGTTTAAATCTTTAAATTTGTTAAATTCTTGAGACAACTTTTGAGTTTCTACTTGAATTTCTAATTCTGACTTTTGAATTGCTCCTTGAATTTCTAATTCCAAAATTTCCTCCATTCCATTAATTTTGTTTGCAAACCAAATTCTGAATTTGGCTTCTTACATCTCGGCCAGCTGTTTATGAATGGGATCTTCAGTTACATCTGCCATATCTTTCCTTGACGTGATTGGTCTATTCTGGTTATTCATGTTACTAGAGTTTTTCTGGTGATTTCGCCCCATGATTATTTTACATGGTTTGATTTTTCCCCTGGAGCTTTGTGCTACAGCCTGGGAAACTGGAGACCTGTTTGGTGTGGTGGGGCCAAGTGGTTCTGTTTTGTTTTCAGATGGTCTCTGTCCTACCCTAGTGAAACAATTACTCTGAGTTGAAGTCTCAGCTGTGGAGAAGTACCAGCAATTAAGTCACCCCGCCCCCCACAGGCAACAATTGGAAAAGGAAAATCAAACCTTCCTACAACCACACACCCAGAGCACCACTTGAATCGTCCTTGGGGGATTGGTTTAGTTCAAAAGGTCCAAATAAATTGTTTCAGTCAGCACCTGTCTCAGGTGTGAGAGTTTAAAAGGTCTCTGGCAACTGGATCACAGGGTTCTGGTGAAAACTCATATATGACTTGCTCCAGTGCTCTGTGAAGTCAGGAGGACCCACCTAGCAAATAGATTAGTCTGGGAAGGTTGATGCCTCCTTACCCACCTTGTACCTCTGTCACACCCAGTCACTAATAGCTCCATAGGGCTGTGACCCAGTTGCCTCCAGTGAACAGATACTCCAGGGGTTTGCACCTTCCTGAATCACAAGGAAATCTATATCTTCTCAGCCAGGCCACTATCCAGCCTCTCTGCTCTGTCCAGCAGGGGGAGGTGAGACCTGACAACCTTGGGCTCTTGACAGAGGCTGGAGGTGTTCACTCAGTTCCAGCCCCACCCCTGATTGATGTTACTGACAGAACAGAAAAGCTTTGTGGGAATTTGTTTCTGTCCCTGCTAAATTCCCCTGCAGAAGAGAAGCTGTTTTGAGTTCACAGAACCTATGCCTCAGGCCCTGTCTTTGCTCCTGCAGGTTTGTATTCCGTTAGCTATCAGTTCTAGCCTGGTGCCTTCCTTTGTTTATAGGCTGACTATCCCCTGAGGGCTGGGTGGGGCTTAGACTCAGTAAAACAGTCCTGTTCGTCAGGTTCTCCCTGGGAATTTTTCAGCTCTGCGCATGCCTTTTCTAGTCCCTGTGCTCCACCCAGGCCTGTACCACTTCAGGCAAACGCTTTACTTACGGGGCCTGCATTTCCGTCCCAGACCTGTTCTATTGTGGTTGCCACCTGAGAAGATGCCTGGCCTCCTCTGGTTGCCCAGGGAGACAGGGGTTGTGGTTTCAGAATACAGGAATGAGACCTATTGTTGCCAAAAATGGCTGCTGCTCTGCACCTCGGGGCACTACCGCTCTGGTGTCATGGTTCCCTCTTAGCCGACTGTTCTCTCCTCACTCCCGTGCCGCAGAATTAGCATTGACCAGCTGCAGTCTAGGCCCTGTCCACACCCCTTGAGGAATCACCCACAAATCTGGACTCCTGGAGGACAGGTCTCCAGACCTCTGAGTGAGAGTGGAGGGGAGTGCTGGGAGCTCAGAATTGCAGGTAGAGAATATATACAGTTTTATGCCTGGCAGGAGAATGCTGTGGCACTCTAGTAGCAGAGGTAGTTCCAGGTTTTGGAGGGTCTCTCCTGTGGAGTGTAGTGTGAGGACCTTTGAACACTGCTCATTTGTTTGTGGGGCACTCTGAGTCGTTCTTCAGGGGGCACGGACTCTCATCTGGTTTGTGATGGATTTTATACCTTTTGCTTGTATCCTTGGGGTCACAGCTCACCTCAGCGGAGTTGATGTGTGTTCTTCAACCTTCTCTGTTGGTGCAGCTCTAATCCACTAGGTTACTTGCCAAATTTCTGTTCTTTAACTCTTCTTCTGGACAAGAGCCTCTGTGGAAAGCTAGCTTCAGTCAGCCATCTTGTCCCTGTAAATTATCTAAACATTGTTGAGGAACGTCATTACTTTCAGAATTATCCAAATATCCAGGAAAGTTTGGCATTCAGCAGTTGATGTTTCTGCTGGAAGTCTCCAAAAGATCCTGAAGGGTTTCAAATCCAGGACAGAAAAGTAAACAAAATAATTTTTAACCCAGAATTGTATATCCTACTAAACTAAGCTTCAAAATTAATGGAGAAATCAAATCTTTTGCAGATATACAAGCAGTGAGGAAATCTGAGACCAGAACACCAGCTCTTCAAAAAATATTTAGCTCTATTTTCAATACTGTACACCACCAAAGTAAGCATCCAGAAGCTAAAGTTCAAAATTTAGCTTCCACAGTGGTACAAAGCATCAAACTACACCAGAGATTTTTACAAAATAACATGAATAAAATTCTGCCACACTTATCAATACTCTCAATAAATGTCAATGGACCAAATTCACTACTGAAGAGGCACAGGCTGGTTGATTGGATAAAAAAGCACAAGGCATCCATTTGCTGTCTCCTGGATACACACCTAGCCCTGAAGGACAAATCAAGATTCAGGGTTAAGGGATGGTAAATAGTATTTCAAGCATATGGAAATTAGAAGAAAGGAGGGATTGCATTCTTATTCTCAGATAAAAGCAGATTCAAATTTTTTTAAAATAAAAAAGACAAAGATGGACACTTCACACTGGTTAAGGGAACAATACAACATGAAGACATTTCAATCTTAAATATTTATGCACCTAACTTACATACCCCCAGATTTATAAAACAGACCTTTAGGGGTCTGACCAATATGATATCCCATAACATCACAATAGCAGGGAACTTTAACACCCCTCTTACAAAATTGGACAAATCCTCTAAACAGAAACTATACAAAGATACTAAGGACCTAAGTGATCCTAGATATCTACAGAACACACCATCCCAAAGCTAAAGAATATACAATTTTCTCATCAGCCCATGGAACATACCCCCAAATAGATCATATCCTAGGACACAAATCAAACCTCAGCACAATTAAAGGTATAGAAATTATACTGTCTATTCTCAGATCACAAAGCAAATAAAGTAGAACTCAACTGGAACAGAAAATTTCATCCTTATACAAAGGCATGGGTTCAGGAAGAGATAAAAGATAAAAGATGAAATTTAGCTAAATTACTCACACATAATACTATTGAAGACACAAATACCAAAGCGTGTGGGAGACAGCAAAAGCAGACCTAAGATGGAAATTAATAGCATTAGATGGGAGGTGAAGCATGATGGCGGACAGGAAAGACATGTAGCCCACCTCTCCCGAGACATCAGGAGAGAAGAAAGGGTGTCTGGACTTTCCCTGACTGTGAATTATTGGTGTGAGACGCTCAGCTGGAGACACTCAGTGAAGTGGCAACTGCTATATCTGAGGGGTAATTTGAAACCATAGACTCTGTTGTAGAGATTCTTCCCTGCCTAGTGGAGCTGGCCAGCAGGCCCCTCCCTTACGGAGGGCAACAGCTTGCAAACGCTGACAAAACCCAATTAATAAATATTTATTCCTGAGCTGAGAAAGGCATCTGAAAGGAGAGCCACTCAAAACCATGGGGAACTGGGCAACCTGATGGACAATAAAAGGGAAGGGAATGCGCCCAGGAGGCAGACATTTTGAACTATCTAATGGTGGGCGCCCTCCCCCAGACCAGCAGGGATTGAGTAAAACCACAACATTCCTGCTGAGAAAGGCTGGAGGGGGTTGGCGGTTAAGGCTGCACTGCTAACTGACTGGGCCCGATCAAAAAGGGAAATTTTGAGTCATAAAACTCAGAATAAGGTCCCTGAGTCCGCCTGCCATGTGAACCGGCTCCCACCACACCAACTGTGCGAGTGACGCAAGCCGGGCGAGCCAGCTCCCGCCCAGCGGGGAACAAAGCAGCACTCCCCTCACAGCCAATTATAGTTGCTAGCTTGCAGGAGAACCTGGGAGCAGAGTGGAATGATTTGAGAAGCGTGGACTCCTGCATTGAGTGGGAAGGTCGGTCGTGAGTGCTGTCTGGAGCAAAATAGCTGAGGTTACACATTACTTGGGTGACAAACTTTTACAGAAACGCCAAAATGGAGATCGGCCATGGAAGGCAGTTACCATGGTAACAGTATAAACTGTGAATCAGGTATAAGCCTGGGAAACACACACAGAGCCACCTGGTGTCCAGAAAGTATATAGCAGTTTGATTATATTCCTATGAAAGCTAAAGCTACATCATACATATAGAAGTATATTTCTACATACATGATCTTTTTTATAGACGGTGCCTTTCCTTTTGTTTATTTTTTTCTTCCTTTTTTTTTGTTTTAGATTTTGTTTAGTGTGTTTGTTTTTGTTCTTGTGCTCTGTTTTTTCCTCACCATTTACTTGGAGGAGCTTTTCTTAATTTTTTATTATTACTTTTTAAATAGATATATATTTTTTATTTCTATCTTTTCTAATTTTAATTTCTCCTTTCTTCTCTTTTAACTTTTCTACAAACAACACTTTTTAATCTTTTTTTATAAATTACTTTACAACTAGCACTATTTTTATAGCACTTGTTTTTATGTTGCTGGTGTCGTGGGTGTTGTCTGTATGTCTATGTGACTCCATCTGCTTCTGTATCTATGGGCTAATGTGTCTGGTAGCTTTTGTATCTGTCTATTTACTCATTTTCTGTCAATGAGCTCAGTATTCCAACCTGCAATCCTGAGCTCCAAGCACTCCTTTCCACTCTCATTCTGAGGTCTGGAGGACTGCCCCCCAGGAGTCCAGATTCTGGGGTGACTGCTCGAGAGGTATAGACAGGACCTGGACTGCAGCTGGACAGTGCCGATTCTACAACACAGAAGTGAGGAGACGACGGTTGGCTAAGAAGGAATCA